>JASSUY010016886.1:0-31438 GCA_032466535.1 Forpus xanthops
ATCTGAGGAAGAAATTCTTTACTGTGCGGGTGGTGAGGCACTGGAATGGGTTGCCCAGGGAAGCTGTGAATGCTCCACTGTTGGTGGTGTTCAAGGCCGGGTTGGACATAGCCTTGGGTGGCATGGTTTAGTGGGAGGTGACCCTGTCTATTGCAGGGAGCTGGAACTAGATGATCTTAAGGTTCTTTCCAGCTCTAACTATTCTATGAGTCTAAACCTGGTGCCGCTTGTCCTGTTGCTTCTTACCTGGGAAGAGAGACCAGCCACCTCCTCACTCCATCCTCATTTCAGGTAGGTGTAGAGAGTGATAAGGTTCCCTCTGAGCCTTCTGTTCAGACTAAACAAGACCTACTTCAGCCATTTCTCAAAGACTTGTGCGCCAGACCCTTCACTGGCTTCATTGCCCTTCTCTGGACCCACTCCAGCAACTCATAATCTCTCTTATAGAGAGGGCCCAGAACTGAACACAGGTGCAGCCTCACCAGTGCTGAGTATAAGGAATGATAACTTCCCTAGTCCTGCTGGCTACACTGTTTCTTATACAGGTGAGGATGCTGCTGGCCTTCTTGGGCACACTGCAGGCTCATGTTCAGCTGGCTGTCAGTCAGCACCCCTGCTCTGCCAAGCATCTTTCCAGTCTCTATTCCCTACGGGTTGCATGGGGTTGTTGTACCCCAAGTGCAGGACCCAGCACTTTGCCTTGTTGAATATACCATCGACCACATTCTGTCAGTCTAGCTTGATCCTTCTGCAGAGCCTTCCTATCCTTCAGCTGATCAACACTCTCAACCAGCTTGGTATCATCTGCAGATTTACTGAAGGTGCACTCAATCCTCTCATCCCCATTGTCAATGCAGATATTAAACAACACTGTCTCTAACACTGAGTCCTCTGGGACACCATTAGTGACCAGTTGCTGACTAGATGTGATACCATTTGCCACCACACTTTGGGCTCTGCTGTACAGTCAGTTTTTAACCCAGTAAAGAATACAGGCCATGAGCAGCCATTTTTTTTTCAGAATGCTATGGGAGACAGTGTTGAATGATTTACTAAGTTCCAAATAGACAACATCTGCAGCCTTTTCCTTATCAGACATGTGGTGTGCTTTGCCTTGCAAGTAGGAGAGGTAAAGTTACAGGCCCTAAGGTATCTGTTTCGTTAATGGCTGGGCAATGTTGTTGTTCAATGGATTTGGTAATTCAGTGAAAAGAGTGTCAAAAGCCTGTCAAAAGTTATTTTATTCTAGTTAAAATCCCACTCACATTGGCTTGTAGTATGGTTCTGGAAATCATTTAGAATTTCTTGCTGGTGGTATGTGTCAGAGGAATTGTGTGTGCTAAAGATCTGTATCCAGTGCCATATGACTGATATAAAGCATTCATCCAGCTCTGGTGTCTGTACGAATCTTAAATTTGGAATACAGTCTAGGAGTTGTAGCTTCCAAATGATCTTCAGGTGGAACTTGCTTTATAAGTGTTTTTTTTCTTACAAATGGGTCTCAACCTGCAGATTTTCTGTGATCTATTAATAACAAACCTCTAACATGTATTTCACCATGCCCCTAAATCATAAAGACTTTGACATGATCATTTATTTGCACCTGAGTATTTACAACAGCTTCTCTGTGCCATGGGCTTGCACAGGAACAACATTCTACTCACAAGAATGTTTGGGAAAAACCAAATGAAAGGAGACTTTGACTTCCACCACAGTAAATGTTTTCTTTTTCTGAAGGAAAGGTGAAAATTCAGTAGTTTGGGGGATTTCAACTTTGGAACCATCTGAGCAGTCTGCCTCAGCAGTAGAAGTAATTTTCCCCAGGTTGTGTGTGCTTCATTCCCACTTTCTTTCCCACTCTCATAATTAACTGAAAATAAATGAGGATTCAGGACCACAACACCTCAGTCTCTGTGGACTGCTGTGTTTCTGATGGGAATTGCACATTTCTTTTATCATGGGCATGCTTAAAGTTATGAAAGAAATACCTCCAATGCTGAAGAAGATGGTTGCTCTGGAGTCCTATCCTGAAAGTGGGGCAGGACTTGGCCTTTGCATGGTCCTGTCCTTGCTCCTATAAGAGTCAGTTAGGTAAAATCCTGTCTTATCAATGCCAAACTTGGACTTGACTATGCTGAAGTTACTCGGCAGAGCAGGCTTCTGCCTTCTAACCAATAATTGGATGATTACGTGCTACTATTTCAATTGGACAGTTTTATTTTTCTCTGCCTCTTAGCTAAATGAACCTCTGACCTGCTAAGTGCCAAATGCTAAAAGAACTGTTCATTTTCTCCATCCATCTGATGAACTCCAGCAGAAAACATAGTGGGCAATAAGGCAGTGTGGTTGTAAGGAGGCACTGAACAGCAAGAATATAAGTCATTACTCTTCATTTGTCTATTAGTTTCACTGCTTGTTTAATAGTGCTGGACAAAGAAAAACATTAATATCCTACTCAGCAGCCAAATGCACCAAATTGGGAGTTGTGACTCGTGTGTTTTCCTCTTTTCTAATGGTATCATTAAAATTTAACAAGTCCTCTAAATCATGTTATTATTCCCAGTGTTAATATTGCTGAAATTGCTGGCAGCAATCCCACAGGAAGAGTTAACAGTGGCTGAGGTTGTGTGGCTGGCATTTTGCTCGGGGGGAGGTGTTGGGACTAAAGAAGCTCTGGCACCAGGAATGTACAATGAAGTCTTTGGTAGCAGGGGGCATTTGCAATTTACACTCTTTTCTATTACTTCCTATTCATCAATCTTTTTTCCTTTCTTTGCTCTCCCCATCCCCTTTTTTTCTCCCCACTAGTCCTAAAGCTGTCATTTCAGCTCATACCTGTTAGATTTCTAATAGAAATTCCTGACAATAAGCCTGTATACATGTGTACCTAGCAGGAAGACATACAAGTGTGCTAGTGAGTGTGAATGTCAGGTTTAAGAGATTGTTAGAGTATAGATGGCTTTTACTGGAGGTCGAGAAGGCTAACAAAGTGGGAGATGCAATTAAAATGGTATTTGTTAGAAAGGAATAGCTAGCTGTCTGGGCAGACTGAATGTGGGGAAATGATGGGTAGCTCGAAGGCCATTAGTGATGGCTTTGTAAGCAGTTCTGCAGCAAGGGTGGTAAGCCTAAATCTGGAGCTGCTGTTTTAGCATGTCTAATAAGACTTCCTTTTTTTCCTGTGTGTCAAATCCATTTCTGCATAATGGCTGTGACAAAAATTCTGTGGATGTCAGTTTAGATTTACAGGTGGGAGAAAGAAGTTATGGTGGGGGGGGGGGTAGGTAAAGGCAGAAACTGGCTTAAGGAAGCTTTTGGATACACTCTCTCCCCACCACAAAAACAAGGCTCTGCAAGATTCTTATAGCAGATTGGCAAAAGTGGTTTGATGTCAAAAAAGACATAAGCTGTGAGAAAAGGAAAGGCGAGGAGAAGTACAGGGCTTTAAGAGAAAGACAGGCTACAGAGACAGATGGGGAATGAAGGGTGCTTTGGTTGGTCCAGGCAGCAAAGGAATAATGCTTCCATAGGAAAGATGGCTCACTGGGGAATCAAGGAGAAATGGGTGATAAACCTGAGTTCTTTAAAGGCTGACCTCACTGCCCATGTCTTTAAAGCTTTACAAAAATGATTCAGATGAAAGCTGTGTTTTGTGTTGGTGCTCTTTTTAAAAAGGTACCCTTATAATTTTTCATCTCTCAGTCTCTCTCAAACCAGAAACCAGCAAGCAGCCAGAGGAGTAAAAGGCAATTAAACCAAAGTTACCTTTGCTTTAATGCACTTCAATGTTTTTCATTCTGAAATTAGGTTTTCCAAAGACTAAGGTACTGGTGCATCCTGTGATCTAAGGATGTAACTAGATTTTCTTTCTTGCATCTCATTCGTTTCTGCTTTGTTTACCAGTCACAAGGACCTATATGTTCCATTCTGTGAATTTGAGACCTTGTATAAAACAGGGACTCAACCCACTGCATTGAGTTTCATGCAGTGTAGCAAATAAATGACATATGTTTAGGTGCATCGGCAATAGTTATGAATTCAGCCTGGCTTCTCCTTTCCCTGTGCCTGTCAAAAGGAAAAAAAAATTGGTTTCCAGGTTAATTTGAATTCTTATAGTGTTGAGTTTAGTAATCCTGAAGTGTTATTACACTGAACACTGAGGGCACGCTATTAAGTAGTAGTACTTGTTCCAAATATTTTAAAAGCATAGTAGAAAAGACAAGGTGTGAGAGGTGAGCTAAAGGTGGCAAGAAGTCTGAGGGCACTGGCACTGATGGTTCTAAATACAGCACTTTACAGATTGAAGTACTTTAAACTGTCAGCCCCCTTTGTCAGTCCTCGTTACTTAGTTCTTTCTAGCTTGGTCTGCTGCTGTCCTGCCTGTTCAACATTCCACTTAAGTCTAACAAGAGATGAAACATCCAAGATGCCTGCATTCTCCAGCAGTCGGCTCTACTGATGTGAATACTTGTGTTTGCTGTTTGTAAGCAATGAGCTAAACAGGGCTATAAAGAGGAGGGCAAGAAGGGGAAGGAAAACTGTTGTGACTTCTGTTAATTTGCTGTTGTTTTTATCAGCAAAGGAAATAAATTGTCACTTTCCTACTCCAAAACCATGCAGTTTGGATATTAGAAATTCTTTCAATAGACACACACTGCTATGGCCCAGATAAGGAGTATTTCTGTGCCTGAAATATCAAGGACCAGAGTGTGCTAGGTGGGAAGCTGGTGTGTAATCCTGCTGCTGAGGAAACTGTGTAGTAATGCGCATGGGTGACACTGATAAATGATGGCTCCTCTAGGCAAGCGTCTGCAGCAAATTGTCGGACTGAGACTTCCCAGCACACCATATACCTCTGCATGAATGAAATCTCTGTTATGCCATTATTTACCCACCTCCATATGAAATGAGAGGATAGGATTCATTGCTTCAGTGCAGCTTTTATATGTTTCCTCTCTTTACGTGTACATACATACACATGTGTATATATTCCTTTTTTCTGCACTACTTTCTGAGGCAATGGCTGCAAACCTCCTAGTGTCCTCTTGCTGATTTAGCCATACAGTTTTATAAAATGGGACAAAATGGCTTTTAGGGTAAAGGACAGGTCTTTTACTTCTGGAAACTTAAAGTGAAATGTGTTCTCTGTATTCTGTTCTTTGTCCAGGTGCATACATAATCAAGGTAAGCAACAAGCATGGTTTGGTTTTTGCTGTTTTAGTGAGGTTGTGGTGGCTGTGAAAGAAAAGGGAAAGGTCTTGGGTTCGTTCTTTCCCTTTTTGAAAGATCATGATTACTGTCTTCAAAAGGCAGTGAGAGAGTCTGCAAATCTATTTTGCTCTGAAGTAAAGCCCCTCATCTTTTTCTTGTTACTACTGGATATCACTGATACATGAAAAGAATTGGACTTGCTCTTTGCCTTTCTTCAGTATGTATTTCTTTGACTTCTTTGAGGTGATTTTCTACAGTAACTTGTAATTGAAACTGAAACTCTGGTTATTTAAACTTTAATGGAAATGTCTCTTGACATCAGGGTGGAATTTCTGGCCAATCTAGAAAAGAAAGCAATTTTTTTGTAGTTAGTGTATACTCCCAGTGCATAAAGATCAAGCTAAGTTCCCTGCTTTTCTTAATTCCAGCCACTCCATTAAACCTCAGGGCTCTGAGAACTGAATTTCTGTGGGTTTAGCTGCAAAGATATAAAATGTTAACATCTGACAGAGCAGCAGAAAGGTAACACTCTTGTGTCAGGGCAGAAGGTCTTATCATGTACACATAACAGATTACATTTAACAGGCACCTTAGTCAAAGTTTGCTTTGCATGGAAATGTAAATAAAGTTTTTGGTAAGTTTGGGTGCAGCTGAGGTGACTATAAATATGGATATATGTATCTATCTCCTGTTCCACCACCCTGCTGTGGTGTTGATGGCTGTCTGCAGCTCTCTGCTCTACCCTGCTGCTACCACTCTCTTAAATTGTTGCTTGTCTATTGGAGGCCTCAGCTTCTTGCTATTTTAGCCTTTGCCCTCAGGCTATTTCTCTGTCTGGTTGGTGTTTTGTAAAAAGCTTTCATATTTGCTTGTGACATCAAATGGGACTTCCCTGACAAATTTCCATAGGAAAAGACCTCTTTTAATCACTCAGTGGGAGAGGAGAGGTGCTCTCAGAAGTAGAGTTAGATGGCTTGTGACACTAAGATGCTCATGGAAGTCTCAGGATTTCACATAGTTACAAATATTAGCACCAGTGTGCCTATTATTGGAGTACATACATAGATCTCATCTCAGTGAAAGTCTGCTTCTTCTGTTTTTACAGCTGAGAAGAGGAAATACAGACCAACTTGGTGAAATAATTAGTTGCATGAAAGAGAGTCCAGATTTCCTACATGCTTGTGCTCTTGACTAATGGGCTTTTTCCTTTCTTGCTAATGTTGTCCATCCATTCTGTGGCAGCTCTTGTATGCTGGCTCAGCACTGGCTCTTACAACTATGTACGGAAAAGAAGAGAGTTGTGGTTTACATTTCAAAGCTGCCAGCCTTTAAAGGGATTGGAATAGGGCAGTTGAATATACGTTAACGAGTTACCCGGTTATGACAAAAAGTCTTTTACAAAGACCTTGACTTCTGAGTCTCTGATTGGTACCAGAAGCTGGTTGTTAGTTTAAGAAGAAAAAGAGAAATTGTGAATGGGGGCGGGTTTTTATGGCGATTTTTTGACAGTGTTTCTTAATTCTATTTCTTTTTTTCCTTCTACCTTGGACAGTTCATGTCTATGAATAATTTAATTGTCCTTGGCTGTCTGCTGTTGTGAGTGGCATGCTGTTAGGCAGTCTGTATTCATGTGGTATTTGTTAATGTTTGTTTTGTATTGTCTGCCACTCTGCCTTTCCTGAGATCAAATGGATGATATGAGCTTTGACAACATATAAATGCTATGAAACTGTATCTGAAAGAACAGAAAGGGGGGCTTTGTCATTTCATTAATTAGAACATTAATTGGAATAGATTGTGTAGTGTTTTTCTTGCCAGTGTAGAAGTGAATGTTTATGTGAAAGCATGTTTCCTACTTTTTGAAAAGTTTGTCTAAAGCATGTCTAGAATTTCAAAGTAACAATCTGTAATGACTTGCATAATATTCTAGAATTGTTCCCTATCTGATTCCTATCATAGAATCATAGAATAGTTAGGGTTGGAAAGGACCTTAAGATCATTTAGTTCCAACCCCCCTGCCATGGGCAGGGACAGCTCACACTAAACCATGCCACCCAAGGCTATGTCCATCCTGGCCTTGAACACCACCAGCAATGGAGCATTCACAGCTTCCCTGGGCAACCCATTCCGGTGTCTGACTACCCTTACAGTGAACAACTTTCTCCTTATGTCCAATCTAAACTTCCCCTGTTTAAGTTTGAACCCGTTACCCCTTGTCCTGTGAATACAGTCCCTAATGAAGAGACCCTTCCCAGCATCCTTGTAGGTCCCCTTCAGATACTGGAAGGCTGCTATGAGGTCTCTTTTTTTCTCCAGTCTGAACAGCCTCAACTCTCTCATCCTATCTTCATACGGGAGGTGCTCCTCTCCCCTCATCATTCTTGTGGCCCTCCTTTGGACTTGTTCCAACAGTTCCATGTCTTTTTTTATGTTGAGAACACCTAAACATTCTTTGTTGCCATCATTAATCACAAGGTTTAAACAGTGGAAATACCAGATTTCAGATTTTAGTTCTCATCCTCTCATTGAGGAATGTGTTGCTTTAGCTGTGCTTGTCATGATGCATGTCAAGCAAAGAAAAATGTCTTCTTTTTCTGTTTGCATTCTTTATGATCCAAACATAAGCATCATTATTAGTATTCCAAACATTTATTTAGATCCTGTCTGTAATCCTCATGTACTTCAGGTTGAGACCCTGAAAACAGTCAACAGAAAGCTTACTGCTGTCTGTAGTTTTGACAGTGAATGGGAAACCAGGCCAATGATTTACTGCAATTCTATAGAGTGATCCCAGAGATGAATATCACAAGAAAGCTTTATCTTTTAAAAAAAAAAAAAAGTTAAGAACAAGAAATAACAACGTTTGCTATCCGCTTAATGCTTGCTTTCCTGCTGGCTGTTACGCTAATAGCATCTTTTAAAGGTAAGGTTGAAATTGAGTCTTTCAGTGTATGTTGCTGCTCTAAAAGCCTCCACTTCTGTAGATATTTTATCCAAGTTCCTCGAGGCTGTTTACCTTCTTGTGTTTTTCTATATTGCCTATGAGAGTCCAGTATATGTTGCTAGGCTTCATATAAAAAAGTTGCATAGAGCCGCAGGCAGCAAAAGGTCTTCTGAAGTGCTTCTGACGCTGGGTGCACCTAATACAGAGAAATAACTTTCTATAAAGCTGACACTCCTATTCTTGGACAGCTGGATTGCAGGTACGTACTTGCTTTGCTTGGCCAGTGCCTGGAGAGTCCTGTCCTGTAGGTCTTGTTTCTGGGTGTAAGCCAAATGGCTGTGGGTTCTGAGGCTGGGCATCAGCACTGCAATGTCTCTTGAGGCAGGCATGTTTGGAGACACTGTTCT
Source organism: Forpus xanthops (assembly GCA_032466535.1). Taxonomy (NCBI): domain Eukaryota; kingdom Metazoa; phylum Chordata; class Aves; order Psittaciformes; family Psittacidae; genus Forpus; species Forpus xanthops. The sequence goes on from JASSUY010016886.1 coordinate 8,563, forward strand.
CACTGTGGGCAGCACTGGATGTACTGCCTCTTTGTCCATGGAATAGTTTGTTAGGCTGCCTTTAATTTGAACCATCTGTGGCAACCTGCATGCTCTGTTAAAATACTGTTTTTATATCAGACCTCCAGAAGCATGCTGTGAGTGAGCTGAAGACCAGCATGGGAATTAAGGTAGAAAATTAATGGAAAACGTATTGTAGTGCATGTACAATTAACTGGAAAATAATTATATTAATTGTAAACTTCACATCTGGCACCAGACTCCATCTCTGTTTTTATTCTAGCAACTGTAGTGACTCCGATGAAATCACAGGGTGTAAAAAAAAGAGTGAAACGTATCTGTAGGTGTTCCAGCATTTGTTCGAGGCCTCCCCTGTGCTAGGTAAAGCAGTACTGGAGTTTGTGCTTCCCTTCTTCACTGTCTGTTGAAGGATCCTGTCAGGCAGCCTGAGGCTTCTTAGAGTACCAGAAACATGGAGTTGCTAGTTGGCTACAGCCGTGTGCTGTCTTTATATACTGCTGTTTCTCTTGTAACCAGCAAACACACAGTAAACCTCTTTCCTTTAGAAAAACATCTATGCTGTTTTAACTTCTCTGCCCTGTTTTCTGCTGTTTTGATAATTTTATTTCCCCTAAGTAATGAGTCACCTGGATGGCATTGCTGCTGGCTCTGTGATTATAGCAATTAACTCTAACCCTAAGGAAATGGCTTGCTGTGTTGCCTGGCAGCCAGGGTCTACAGGAGCTGGTAAACCGGAATGGTTCTGACTTTACTTTTCCTTCATTTTAATCTTGCTATTGATTAGCAAGGGAAGCAACTTACTGTGCAGGAGCTTATGTATTTTCAGGCTGCCTAAGTTACACCAAGATCTGTTGACTTCTTTTCTCAGTGTTGCTGTGAATCCTTTACAACTTCTAGCAAACCGCAAGGGCTTTGGTGGTTTTGTAAATAGGGCTTCTTAAGCCTGACTTGAAGACATTGAGAACTACAACTCTAATCACTGTCATAAGAAATTTTTTCTTCTCCATGTTAGACTTGATTTTATAGTGGTGTTTAGCAAAGTATTGTCTTTCATTTCATGACAGAGAATCATGAAGATACAGTTTTACATGAAATTAGGGCCTTGGGAATACATTATTGTCTTTAGCAAGCTTGCTCACACATTAACTAAAAGCAGATGCGTAAGCAGAAGTTCTGAACATTGAACAAAATGAGAATGAACAGTGCATGCATAGGTATCTCAAAGAATGCCTCACTGCCTACCAGGTGTTATCAAAGAGCACCTCTCAGCTGACATCACAGGCGATAATGTGAACAAGCTGTCTGTGTTGGGACAACATGGCACAATTAAATCTTTATAGGGCTAACTACAGCCTGCTGAATTGGCTACATGTGAGGAAAGGTAGATTGACCTATAAACAAACACAGGGCTAATAAAGCTACAATTTGTTTTTGTACCCCCATCACCCCTTTTAATCATTCTTTTACCTAATGTCAGCACAGATGGGAAATTCAAACCAAGCTCACTGATCCAATTTTGTGGAATTGGAAAGGTGCATAGTATACCAGTGCTGGAGTGCTGCCAGGCTTGATGGTAGATGTTTTAGGTTAGAAGGAACATCTGGAAGTTGCCTAGTACAGCTTCCTTTTCAAAGCAGGTTGGACTTCAGTGTTAGATCAAATTGTTCTGGGGCTTGTGCAGTGAAGAGTATCTCCAAGGCTGGAGATGGTACATCCTCTCTAGGGCCCCTGTTGCCTTGCTTCTACAGTCCTGTCTTCTTAAGTGCTCATTCTTGCCCTGTCTCTTGTGCCGGCACTTTTCTGACCTTGTGGTGAGATTGTTATGGAGCTAACCTGGTAAAATCAATCTCTTCCCCAAACCCCTGGTACTAGCAAAAAGGGGACTCAGTGCATGAAATGTTACTCAACAAATCAGACCTTGTTTTCACCTATGTTCTCCTTCAGTCTGGAAATACTTGTGTTTTCTAGAACCAAATATATGCACACCCAGCTGAATGATTAAGACATGAAGTGATCATCTGACATCAGAATATTTGTAAACAATATGACTTTATATAGCCACAGGCAAATGATTCCTTTCCCTGCACTTTATGACTGTATGATGAAAAAATTCACTTATAACTTGAGGGGAAAAAATCCAGCCTTTTCATACACTGCAGTATTACACTCCTGTTAGCATTCCCTTTTTGTTTTTCTTTTTATTTTTTTCTTAGTAGATAACAGAAAAATGGGCAGAGGTGCCAATTTGATCTGGAGAATGATTACCCTTAGAATTGGTCTAAAGGCAGTGAATTTAGTATGGCAATGTGAATAGATGAACAAGTGCAGAACTAACGATAATAACAATCTAAATAGTGCTTCATGTTCTATTCATGTGCTGCCCAGAGTGACCACTTGCAGTAACAAATACTGGATTAAATGCTATCTAATTGAAGGTCTGTAAGAAGAGGAAAGTTACTTGAAAATCATAAAGGCATCTTACTTATCTGTGAAAAGATGTGATTTAACCCTGCTGAGATCAGGTATTCTTGCAGGGCTGTCTTGGTAACTGTCTCCTTTACAGTCAGTCCAATGCAGAAGGTTTCTTCAACACGGAGACCTTCTATCTTGAGCTGCTTTTTCTAAGTGGCAAAACAGTCTACTGCAGGGCTCTGCCTTTGGGCGACAGCCTCATGCCATTATAAGTGGATGGGGCTCTTCTTGGATCTATATTTCTGGACAGCACAGACAGTGAGCTGTTAAGCTTCTCTGAGACACATGACTTAGGTGCTCAGTATTCTCCTTCACCCCTGCCAGGCTGTGCCTAGAAGTGTTAAAGGAATATCTACATAATAATCAAACACTGCATCTTCATTGCAAAAGAACAAATTCATATTTGACTGAGTGCTTGAAAGTGTAACAAATTCAGCATCACTTCTTAGTCTGCAGATACTGAAATTTTTTGCCTTATCCCTTTGATGTTCAGCAATGATGAAATCTGCAAGGTCTGGGTTGCTAACTGGAAAGTATCATTGGCTCAGTAATCTACGTTAAAAGTATGGATGGACATATATTGTGAAAGACAAGGATTTTTGCCTAAAGCACCATGAGATTTAACTCATCTGCATTTTAATTATAAGGGCATGACTGAAAAAACCCCAACTTGTTAGCCACAAAATATCACATCATAGTAATACCAATTTCTCCCTGAGTTGTGAGTTTATTGTGGGATACCACTACCATTCTCAAAATTATATCCTGTGCACTTTACTGCACTTCAAAACCTAATTTTGTTACAGCTCTCCAGTAGCCACAGACCTTAAAGCTGATCTTGTGGTCTTGTAGGTTAAGATTTCTCTGCTGAAACTCATGGTGTTCTACTGATGTAGGGAGTAGATAGGAAGAAAATTGTGTTTCCATCTTTTTGCATCTATTGTGCTGTTAATTCACTTTCTCTTCATTCATGTGTGGTATTAATAAAGAGAACTAATTGCAAGTCCCCTGGCTGTGACTGCTGATCATACTTTGAGGTTTAATACAAATACAGGACTGTTTCCACCTGTTAAAAGTATTTCAACAAGTTCAAGGAATCCTAGGAGTAGAGTAAACATTCCTCTATTTCTCTTGCATCATCCATTGCCCTTTTGTTAACACCTTCTGCCCCACATACTCAGTAACTCTGCCTCAGTAATTTTTGCAATTATAGGTATTTTGATAAATGTATAAACTGCCCCCAAGTTCCTCTGCAGAAGCTTCTTGCAAAAATAAACCCCTACCTCTTTAATTGTCAAATTTTAAAGATATAGTGGGACTAATCTCAGACCTGGGTACCATACACCAAGCAAACATGCTCTTGAATATATGTGGTTCTCAGCTTGCTCTACCCCTGTCCATTCCAAGATACAAATCCGAAAGGTCACTTACTGCGGCTTCTCTTGGGTCAAAATAGTTGCTATAGATTAGCAAGGTAGAAATGAGCCCTGATGATGCCTTTCCCTCTATGAGTGGAGACGGATGCGCCTGCAATGGTAGGAGCACGATGTGGCTGAGGAATATGGGTGGTAGGTATCCATTTTCTGCTTGGGCAATTCCTCTAACCAGGCTGGTTACCTGTGTTTGCTGGCAGAAGCTGTGGGAGCTTGCCAAGCATGAGTGGCAGGAAGGGCAAAGGCCTGGGAAGAGGGGAGAAAAAAAAAACCAGCCCATTCTTTTTCTTTATTGCTGTTGGTTTCTAATGTTCTCTGAGCTGCCTACTTGTATCAGTGAGAATCATACTTCATGGGAACCTTCCTGTGTTCACACAGTTTCAGTTTAAATGTTCAAATTGTGTTAAGACTTTTTTAACATCTGGACTTAGTTCTAGTATTAAATACATTAATTCAGTTTTGAAAATGCACGCAAATAATTCCCAAGAATTAATGACTTACGCTCCAGTGTTCCATTTACCCTGGGGGATGTATGACTAGAGACCAAAGGTATGGAGGAGCGAAATGACTTGTCACAGTCACAGGGAGGCTGATACTTTGATTCTTGAGGGCCTGTGTTTAATGACAAAAAGCAATGTGTTACAGTGACCAATTGCAAACCTGCCACATGGAAACTGGAATTTGCTTTCTTGCTGTAGCATAGACAAGTCAGATGGCCTTGAGCAAACTGTGTTACCTACAAGTTGTTTTTCCTTTGTTTCTTTGCTATGACTCCTTTCTCTTTCTACTAAGACTGTAAATTCTCATTGGGAAGAATCTGCCTGTCTGTGCAGTGCATAACATAAGGGATCTTGATACATTTAGTTGTAGGTATTTTTTTAGGTGTTGCCTGTAAATACTACCCAAATATGAAACATAAACCAGTAAACATAGAAACAGATTTTCTGTGTCAAATTCTTTCTGGTTTTACTTTCTTTACTGTGGATGTCCATAATGCTCTAGATTGCCATAAAGCTTTAAATTCTACATACGTGTATACAAAATGACGTTCTCCAATGTAGTTGCTGCTGTTTTACAAATTAGATGCTCAAACAGGCCTCTCCTCCATCCTCTGTCCTGTTATGGATTACAGAAGAGCCAGGTAGATTCTCTTTTGCTAGTCCTGCCTTTTTTTTTGTTTCTTTACCTTTTTGCTTTCTCATTTATTTATTTTAAATACACTGAATTTAAATACACTTGCAAATTGACGTTAACCACTACTGTAATTTAGTGTGTAACTAGGACTGACTCCATCCTGCTGTATTCTTTAAAGAAAGAAGTGTGTTAATGTTACAACACATCTTTTCTCTGATTCTTCTAATCGTAGCAGTGAAAAATACAACCTCTGTCAGAGTGAGTTGTGGTTCCAGAATGAATTTCTTGAAAAAAAATATTTTTTTTTTTTTTTTCTTTTACATGAAGATTTGCAGTGGGGACAGGAAGGAGATAAGATTGTGGGTGCTAAGTCACAGCATGATGAAGAGTTGATATATAGGTGATAAAATTAAATCCTGTGTGGTTCTGAAGTTTTGTAACTGTCATTTTTGTAATTTCCTCCTCAGCTATATAACAAGATATCATAGTACAAGGTAGTCAACTGTAAGTGATTCCATGGACTTCAACAAATGGAACATTTCCCATGTAACATACACCTACCTATTTCTGAAGTGCTGGGCTGTAGGCTAGGCTGGGGCATCAGTGTGAGCCTAGTAGCAAGGTGGCGAGACAGAAGCCTAGCTATGTACCAGCTGCCCCAGTATCAATGAAAAACATGGCCATTCAATTTGCTGAGTAATGTGAATGCCATGTATATGGAGACAGAGATGTTTCACTGTAAACATGAGTTGAGATATTTTTGTTTTCAGAAAAACCGTAGATATATAACCACATCTATCTAATGACGCATGGTGTGAGTTAAGTGAGCTACCCTTATGACTCTTATTCCCAGGTATTTTTTTAGATGAGAGTCAGATGTCATGGAGTAAAGAAGTTCTTCTCTGTGAAGTGGAAAGACCATTGCAGTTTTTAAAACACAGAAATGCAAGCTACACTATTCGTGTTAATAACATTTTTTCATCCCAGAGCCATGTAAATGTTTCAAGAAGAACTTAATTTTGTATGTAAGTGAAATAGATCTTGGGGAACAACATAGTTTGTGGACAAAAATGAAACCTGGTCTCTAGCGTTTTTGTTGTGTCCATCACACTTGCCTGCACAATGAGCTCTGTAGATGAAAGGGTACTGAAGGAAGCACTGAATAATCTTTTTTTGTTTTTTTTTTTCTTTCTTGTCTTGGTAACTTCTGGTGTTGATGACACTTCTGAACACTTAAAATTATGCAAATCTTAAAGTAACAGAGCAATTCTTACCTATACCAACAAATTTGAGCAGAGTTGTTCTCTTGCACCTCATCACAATAATGAAAGTTAATCCAAGTTTGAAACCATTTAAGAATAACTAATAAACAAGACTAATGAGTGGGCTTTCTGTATGTATTAGAAACAGTGTTTCTTTGTATGTTACTTAAGAAACTTGGAAATGTCTCAATTGCTTGTTATAAGAGGTGTGGAAAACTCTCCACAGACTTGCCTGTCTCCTAGGTCACCCAGGCTCCTGCAAATTATGTACCTTGCAGAGAAGCATTATTAATTCCAGAGGATTGGCCTGTGGCACTGTTCAAATCTGTTTATAATCTTTCAGCACCCTGATATTGCCTACACTCCTAACAAGAAGGATCAGAGGCATGCAGAGGGGGAGAGATGGACCCGCATTTCAGTGTGATAAGTACTTTGAAGAAAAGAAACACTAATTGCTTCCTGTCGTATCTCTGAAGTTTAACTCTGTTTGGTGGTATAGGAGTTTTGGAATTTTTCACAAGTAAAAAATCTTGAATGAACAGATTGACCCCAACCAATCAGTTCTTAAGAGATGGGATTTAGGGCTTTTTTAGCATCTACAGGGCATTCTGGTGCACAAAGTTCTTGGTCAGATCCTTTCCACTAAAGAAGAGTAAAGAATTTTGAGAGGGAAATGAACCCCAAAAATGTTATGCAATCATAATGTTGTATCCCAGGCTGCCAGAAGCTGGTACATCATTATCTTAGGCTGACGGGTTTATTAGTATCTTTTTGTATGCTCTAGTGGGTTGCTATGTAGTGGGACTTAATAGTCTATTTGTGATGCCAGTGAGACATTTAGCTACAGATGTAGCTGAGTAGCAAGTTTGAGCAGAAGAACTAGCTAAATTAAGGACTCTTTTTAGCTGACAGGTCAGTAACACAGCTCTACTTCTATCTGGTATGATAAGTTTTCCCAGCCTCATTGTGGTTTTCTTCAGTGCAGCATGGAGCCGATGGATTTGAATCAGAATGTTGGCTGATATTCTATGTAGAATGCAACACAATATAGGTGTCTGTTTAAATTCTCCTAAATTTGGTGCAGAGGATAATGCTGACTGGAGGAAAACAGGATGAGTAATTTTTTAGAAAGACTTTAGAGGGTTTGTCAGTTGCAAATGGAGAATTTTCTCTGCCTTTTGAGTGGACAGAGTACTTGCTCAATAGCAACTGTGTTTCTCCACTGCAGTGTTCAAAGGCATCTGTATTACAGTTAGTGCTTATTATAAATTGTAGTCTTGGCATGTGAAATTAATCAGAAGACCTTCTGATGGAATGGTGATTTGTCATCAGCAGTCTGCACTGACAGTCATGCACAATATTTGTTTGATGGCTGCTATTGTTTTGTGGCATTAGGAAGACCTGCTGCTGCAAAGTGACCACATTGCTTTCCACTATTGCAGGAAGTCACCAGTTGCATTTCAAATTGCACTTTGACTGTTTACCTGAAAAGTTTGGGTTGTAACTGTATTTTCCCTGAGATAGTGGCTGTTTACCTCCTTTCTGCCCTTAAGTGAGAGACAGCAAGTGAGAAGCTTTCAGTGACTGACAGTGTCAGCTGAAATGCGGCACAGGACCGAGGCCTTTGCATGCCAGGACTTGACCTCATGCTGGTGTTATACATTAGAATGAAATCCACACAGAGTGATTAACTTACGGCTCCTTGTTATGAAGTCTTTTTGAACCGGTGTAACAGACAAAGTTGATGTCTTCTTTCTCATGTGCATTCAGATCTCCACTATAGGCCTCCTAACCCGTAACCATTTCTGGGCTTTCAAGCTCATCTAATTCAAATAATATGCTTCTCCTTCCATTTGTGTTTGCCATTAAAAATTGATATTTGCTGACACCTACTCAACATTCAAAGCTGAAGTTCACTGGTGTGAGCTATGAACACTTGCTGTCTGTCAGACACAGCAGGGCATTAATTAAAGGGAAATGACAGACTCCTTAACAATGTTGTTCTATTTTCAAGGCCAAGCTTAATGTTACCTAGTGTGTTACATAAGGTTGTCATGTTTATAATAATACAGGTTAGGAGTAGAAAAAATACAACTTACTGAAATTGATTATGAAAGTTGGAACACAATGTCATGTTCTTTCTTGATTCATTAGTACCGGTTGAGTTGTCTCTTGCTTTGTTTTACCTTTTCATGCCTCTCAGACAGACTTCATCATGTTGGCTGTTGTATTTCATTATTTGCATCTCACACTAAATGCCAAGTATCTGTGCAAAGCAGGGTCCTATTATGGTGTGCACAGCATACACAAAAGAAAGGACCATTCTCTGCTCTTGAACAATAGCAACAACATTTAAATTGATCAGAAAGCCTGAAGGTGCTGCTCTGAGTATTTATTCTTTTGCTTTGACATAGGAATATTGATTAATCATGTTACATCAGCTGTCTCACACCTAGGCAGCTTTCTAGTTTGAAAGATCGTATTTCTAATACCACTAAATGCTGTGTGGCCCCGGAAAAGAGGTTATCAAATCAGGATATGGTGTCTCCCTGTATTTCCAGAGCACGTAAGATGTGTAGAAAGATTTTAGGACTGAGGCCATGAGATGCAAGTTTCACAGACTTGCCATGTAATTCTCTGCAAATTCCAGTGCCTGTGTTTCACTGCCTGAAGTACAAGCAAAGGACCCATTACACAAGGGCCATAGAAAACTTCAGTAGTTTTATGTTTTCTACAGAAATCATCATGGAAAATGTGTTGTAAAACCTCCAGTGTGCTGTGGTTAAACAGTATTGTCACTCTATCACCACAGTTGCAATAGCATAAGTGGATTTGATGATTCAAGTCAGCATGAATAATTTGACACAGTAATAAAAGAATAATTTCAAACTTGCAAACTGCTTATTCTGCTTCCATTGTAGAAGCCAATGAGAGAATGTTGTATTTCCCCAAGTTCCAGAACTTTCAATGTGTAAGATATTGTAGGGAAAGGAAATGTTTCCTCAAACATCTCCACTCCTTTTTCTCTTCCTCTAGGCAGCTGTTTTTATGACCATATGGAAATTTTACCCTGCAAGTGTTATTCACCATCTGGACCATTATAACACTATAACTTTCAGGATGTTTATACCCAAAGGCAAAAGGAGGTGACTTTAGTAAATGGTCTATAATTCTTGGTCTTTATGTCTTTCACCCTGCCCTGTGGTTAGTGCTCTCCTCTGTAGACAGAGGTGTAAAGAAGCTGTTGGTCTGAGGAATCAGAAGTGATAAAATACTCTCACAGGTTGGTACCTTGCTTGCAGATTAGTTAAAAGTGTCATTACAGTCAAACTCTTGTGTTTGTATTGTGATAGCCTTTTTCCAGGGATTCTTCTTTGGTAAATAGTGCATATGGTGATAGCTCTGATCCAGCAAGTGACTGAACTGGCAGCCTGATTCTGTGCCAGTCTGCAAAGTCAGTAATGATTCTGGGGTGTAGGTAAGAGGTTCTCATGTTGTAAGTGCACCTGCCTGCTTGACATGCCAGCAGGTGCTTTATTGGGCCTTCCACCTTCCTTGCTCCAGTGCCTGAAGCTTACACAAATTAGTGCAGTACACTTCTCTTGTAGCAGTTCACCTGTTCCTGCTGGCTCTGGACTAGCTGTAATGTAAGGGCTTCCCCATGAAGCACTGAGGTGCTGGTCAGTATCCACACACATATGCCAACTTGGTACCCTGTGTATGAGGCAGCATAATGTTGTGGCATCTGTTTTGTCATTTGGTATATCAATAAGATACATGGTGTATATGATACTCACATGATGCTAGTGCATAAGCGCCATCTCCTGCTTCTCACTTTTGTGTGAACCAGTGCATGGCATTTCAACTAATTTCCTTAGTCTGTGGTCATAGGAGCATGATTCTCTTCAGTCTTCTAAAATCCATAGTAGGATAACTGCGTGAGGAGACTCTTAATTTGTGAGTCAGTTTGCCTGGACTCACGCTCAGCGTAGTTCTTAATTCACTGTGGTCACTTGGGCTAGAGCAAAATGAGTGCAAAAGAGCGGAAATCATTCTATGTTTTGTTTGACACAGCTTGGTCCTAGTAAAATGTTTAATGTGCAAGGCAGCAGGGAGCACAGGATGCTCTCAACTTGAGCTGATTCTGTCATCACTGGTGTCATATAATTATGTCAGATTTTAATATTCAGAACTGCTGTATTTTTTGTATTTTCTTCAGAATGCCTACAAAACAGGGCAGATCCTGAAACAGCACTGAGCTGAGCTCAACATCTAGTCTGCTGTTCAAACAATGTCCGAAGAAATTCTCAGGCCTTCAAAATAAGGTTTGCTTGGATAAGGATATAGGCATTTAGTCTGCTGTGTATAACTATAAAAGAAATACTTTGGAGAAAAGAATACTTGAGCAGAGGATGAGAGGGATACCTTTGCCTGTGCTATTTAAAAGACTATTTCAGATGAAATAGGTTATCTGTGTTGAAAGCAGCATTAAGTGTTTCATTGCTATTATGGTGTGGGAAGTAGAAAGGAATTATATAGACTGGTAGAAGTGAGCTTTGACTTGGCTTGCTGTGAATCACTAATCAGGTGTTGAGTGTAGGACCTTCCAGGATGCTAAACACTTATAAATTGTGCCTTGCCTCCCCTGGCATGGAGAAGGCTGAAGCAGTTTGTTATCAGGGTAGACATGCATTTGAAAAGGGTTTGTTGATTTGAGAGGCAATTCCTAATCAGGCTCAACAGTGAGCTGAATTTCTAGTTCAAATGCAATATCAGTAATACTGAACAAATGCAGTTTTCTGGATGTCTGAAAGGAGTACACAATCAATTCATACATGGATCCCACTTGCAATCTTCCCTGACCAGTAGAGTAGGTACCTAATATGAATATCAGTGGTTGGCTGATCCCAGCTAGAAGGTTAAGCCACAATGGTAATGAGAATTGAAGGGCAAAAGCCAGGGGAAACCCTTGTGGTTTGAGATAAAGACAGTTTAAGTGAAGATTAAAAGGACCCCCCTCACCTCTGCCCTTAAAAGCAAGCAATGCAAAAGCAATCACTCACTACCAGCAGACCAATGCTCAGCCAGTCTCTAAGCAACAACTACTTTAGAAACCCCTCTTTCTCAGTTTTACTGCTGAGCATGATGGTCTGGAGCACCCCTTTGGTATGCTGGGGTCAGCCGCCTGAGGCTGTATCCCTTCCCAACCTCTTTTTCATCCTCCAGCCTGCTCACTGGAATGGCAGTGAGAAACAGAGAAAGTCCTGGGGCTGCACAGCAATGCTAAAATGATGTTATCAGCTCTGTTTTTGGTACCATGTAAAATACATATAGGCTGCTGTGGGGAAAGATATCTCCACCCCAGATAAATCCCATACACCTTCCCAGTTAACAGGTTGCACATCGGATTTCAGTGTGCAGTAACCTGGTGGTTCAGCTGAAACCTATCTTGAGAAGGAGAAGAACTTAAACAGTCAAGATTGCCAGCCTGTCCAGAGCAATGCACTGTTAAGAACCGAGTTATTTCTGTATAACTAGCAAAACAGAGATGAAATTATGTACGAAATGCCTAAGCAGATGTAGGAGATGGAGAGGAAAGGATACAAGGCTATATATGTTCTGGGTTTTGTCATTTGGTTCTTATTTGAGATTGTGTATGCATATAGACTGTAGTCACCTGGTTTGTATAGAAAGTTAAGGCAGAAAACACATCTCCCATCTCTTTCAAATCTTAGTTTGTGGCCTACCCTTTACATCTTCCTTATTTTAAGTCTTGTAAGTCAAGTAGCTCCCATCACATTTCTAACCCTCACTGTTGAATGCCAGTTGAAGAACTTGGTAGTACAGGTGAATATCTTGATCTGTCCCTCTGCTCAGGCGCCACCACTTGTGGAAAAAATGAGGCATATGAACACTTACATTTGAAGACATAACCTTATCACCAAAACTACATGAACGCGTCAAAAAACAAGACCAAAGTCTTCATTCAGTTAAACTACTTATCCCAGGCTGCTTAAAGCATCTATTTTGGGTGAAGTTCTAGAGCCACTCTCCCTTTAGTCTTAAGTTTGAAAATGTCTGAATAACAAAACTAATTGCCATCCTTACTGATAACATGAACTAGCTACAGTTCCCCTGAAAAATACTGAGGGTGCCTGGGGGCTTTCTCAACATGCAAAATAATCTTAAATTACAAACATCAAATGCTATTCCTGGAGAGCTTATATGCTTTAGAATAAGCAAGAGGGCATAGGAAAGGAAGAAGAGGGTCAAATTGCCTACAGCAAGTCTTGTGCTTTAGGTAGCAATGGATTGGCAGGTTGTCAAAACACAGACAGACGCTTCTCTACTCTATGAACAACATGGCATCAGAATGAATGAGCAGTGTTCTGCTTTTCCAGCCTCCTTCCACCCCTGTTGAGTTATTAACTGCATTGAATAATTTGTGTGTGTGAAACATTTTATAAAGTCGGTATGGTGCTTGTCAAACTACCTGTCATTATCCTCCTTCTAAGGCAGTTATTCTATCTGCTCCTGCTTTGGTCTGTTCCCATCCCCAAGGAGATACAGCACAGCTGACTTGGATTTCAGTTTCAACTGCTGCCTAAAATTGTCTCCTCCAAAAAGCATCGATTGACTTGTGGTGGGAGCATCATTTGTAGAGCTGGAGATAAATCTTTTGGTAAGCCAAGCCTTAGATGCATTTAGAACAGTGAAAGAATGCTAGCCATGTTTTCTTCACTTGAATTAATCTATTAATATGAGTTAATTGAGTGTTGACAGTTGAGATGAATCCCTCCCTTGATTTTGTATATCCCTTTTTTTTTTTTAAGTATTTAGACTCATGCTTGCAAAGTCAAATTTTCATTACTGTTAAAATTTATAAAAGCAGATTTTTACCTTGCAAAATTAGCAAGTGACAGTTGAGGAAAACTCCCCAGATTCTTCTATATGTCAGGTTGATGTACCTGTGTGGTGGAAATGGATGACAAAGACTGGGAGGTTTTAATGCAGGTAAATATGTTAGATGCAGAACATCAGTTTTCAGGTAATATTTACTCAGTGTTCTAGGACCTCACTTAAAAACTTGGGGGCATTCAGTTGCAAATATGTTTCATGCATCAATTCTCCTATAAATTATGCCTATCATCTAAAAAGCAAAATATTTGTACGTTCTCCTGGCAGTAAAATGCTGCTATTTTATTCAGGGTGGCCTGAAGCTGTAGTTCTGAACCAGAGATGAGCAGATTGCATTGAAAACAATAAGACACAGCAAGACACACAAAAGACTGTGGGCAAAAATATGTCCCAAGTAAATGCTTATGAAATTTGCCAGGCCTAGTTACCTCCATCTCTTCACTCTGACAGGTTTCAGGAAGCCTACAGTGTCTCAGGCACTCAAGCATACCTCCTGCCAGTGACGTGGACAAGCCTCTGTGTGTGCCCATGTGTGTGCAGGAGGGGAAGAGGTAGCCAGCTGCTCTCATTTGAATTTATACTTATTTCTGCTGTTGCTATTTCTCCCTAGGTAGGCATAACTCCCTGCAAAAAAAGGATTGGAACTTTGTTTCAGCTGAGGGATTCTGACATTGCAGAGTATTAAATTCACAGAAATTATTGGGCTGTCACTAACATTGTGCCTGTAAGACAGATATGTGCCAGCAATAGGCAACGGGGAGGTAGGATATGAGGATGTGCGTAAAGTCAGGGGGAATGATAGGAGTCTTCAGGGAGGATGATGTGACTGGTGGGGTTATGCTGCAGGTTGTCTGGAAGAATGAAGCTTAGAGCTGGGAGATGTGTGCAAAAAACATTGGTTTTGGATGTGGGCTGTGGGGAGAGGAGATGATAACATGGAAGTGCTACAGGGAATTTTCAAGTGCAGGTTTAATGTGCTGGATTCTGCGCAGATTGATGTGTCAGAGACTAAGCTCTGTCCATTTGGTATAGGTAAAAATAGACAAGCATTGCTTGTGGCATAGCCTCCATAGTAATCAAAGGAACAGTGATCTTGTTGGGTAACTAGGTGTACTAGGTTGCAGAAGAGCTGATTATTGCTTATGTCCCTCCAAACTTGCCATTACAGGGACTGAGGACTTCCGGCTGGTTATTCTCTCAAGCTACTGCAGTTCTAGGGTTTTACTTGCCTTTTGCAGAGCAACTTGTTGAGGTAACTTACAAATGGTGTGCAGTGCTCAGTTTTATGAACCGAACTAGAGAACTGAAGTTTAGGCACAGGTGTTCTTCAGAGTAAAACCCAGCAACAGTAAAATTCCCAAGTGAAAACAAGACCTGGAAGGTGCTTTTCTAGACCTGCTAAAATCAGTTTATGAAAGTGGCTCATCACTCAGTAAGTGCTGTCTTAGGTCTTTCAAGAACATTTACTAGTCTTCTGTACCAGCAAATTCATCTTTGAATCAACATTTCCTTTTCCTAGTGTGTGTGAGTTCTGTGTTAGTGTGGTACAGTTCCAATTCCCTCTCATAGGCAGGACGATTTCCTTGTCAATTATGTTGAAGCATGCAGTAAGGGGCTATTTTTGGCCAGTGATAAAATTACAATGATTGCACATAATTGCTGAAAACAATTTTGAGTTTTATTAATGAGATACTCCAAACAACATCTTGTAGACTATTGTCTCAGTTAACGGCCTATTTGTAAGAGTTAAGTGTTGTGTAATTTACATTTATTTCCCCTATTTATTTTGAAATGACACTTGCTGTCCATAATTACCCATCCTTCAGATACAAGTTGTTGCTTTTTATTTGCTCTTTCCCTTAGAAGAAATGGAATTAAACACACAATTTAGAGTTGTATTGATTAGTCTCATCCAAAGTATAAATAGTTTTTAGTATGCATCTGTTTCCCTATATTTTGGGAAGACTAGCTGCAGGCACTGAGAATAATTCTAATAAAGATTTTAAAAGTGCTAAGTTGTACTCCTGATCACATGGAAGTGTGTTTTAAGTAGCATGAAATGGTGGTGGGGATCTCTCTGGTCCTGAGCCAGGAAAGATTTATATACTCAACTTTCTATGTTGTGCTATCATTGGGACTATAAAGAAAAATGATGGAAGAATGTGCGGTAAAGAGAATGAAGGGAACAGATCTTAGTGGAGAGGAAAATTCTGAATTGTCATGTTGATTCAGGGTATGGTTTGGCTCTACTCATGGCGGGGACAAGCCTGTGTGAATGGCAGTTACAAAGAGGTTGTTGTGGGAGTCTTAGTCTGGTTGCTTTGCATACAAGGGAAAGTCAAGAACATCTAGCTCTCACAGATTCATCAAATGATAACAAATTTAGTTGTGTGTCCTGCATATAATGAGTAGTTTCTTCCCAAAGTTGTAATGACCTTACTGTTTACTTTCAGGGTGGGACAGAGGGATAGCTGCTGTTGGTTCTTCACATGTGTCTTCATTTCAGGTAATAGGGCTCATCAACACCCCCACCTCTCTTTTTTTTCTTTCCTTCTATTTTCCCTGCAATGAAGGTATGGAAGTGCTAGCCTCAGGGTGGCTTGGTCCAAACTGGTGTGGGTCATCCTTTGGGAAGGAGCCAATGCTTCTTAAGGTCCCTATCAGTCTGAGAGGTTCTGCGATGCTGTTCTGTGATTAATGCACAGTTTACCCAGCATGCTTTAGTGATGCTATATCCAATCTGAGGAATGGGAATTACACTATCAGCTTAAGTGTAATACTTCCCTTTCTTTTGTAGAGTTGCTTTAGGAAGTTTATTTCAGGTTGAAGTCCTACTATCATCTGGGATCGAAACCCTAGGAAAATCAGTTCTTCTCCAGCAGATCAATAGAGGAGGCTTTTATATACATCATTTCTCACATAAATATTTCAAAATATTATAGGTGTGAAGAAATATAATCTACTGCAGTAAAATGGAATGAAGATGGATATTTCCACTCTTTTTTTTGGCTTTGTTCAATACTCTGTTCCACGATAGAGGGAACATTAAGGTAAACTTATTGTTTTGGGATAACCCCCTGCCCAGTTGCTACAGATTTAATAATATTAGGAATCTAGTAATAGGAATGCATAAGGTTAAGAGGTTTCTGGTTTGATATTGTTCCCCTTGCCATCAAATTACTTACCTACTTGGGGAGGTATTACTGCCAGCTTCCTGTAGGTGGTGTTAAGTGTTGTATAATTTGTCTGACTGCAGGGGAGGTTGAAGAGAAATTTCAACAGAGCAATTAATTTTTCTGTTGTGAAATCCTAATGATAACAAATATCATCTATCCAGTGCTTGAGGAACTCTATCCACAGCCTTGCTGTTACCCTCTACAGGGAGCCTTCTACACTGTCAGCAGTAAACTTCTGACACAGATCTGTCTCAATTACTGAGCTTTCTTCGGATTTCTGTGTCTCTTGGTAACTGAAGTTGTGTATACTTCAAATCATATCTAAATAGTACCATAAGGAGCAATTTGTGGCATAATCCAACTATTTGCATAATCGAATAAGTTATGATATCAACTTTTTTTTTTTATTATTATATTTTTTTTCCCAGAGGAAATGCTGTAATCTTTTGATTCCCCAACCTCTGCAGGAAGAGACAATATCTTAGTTGCTGTGGCATTCATAAACTGGATAGTCTGAGGAAAAAGAAATGTAGAGTGTCTTTCTCACTTTCTTCAATGAGGTGCAAATAGAATGTGTCAC
The DNA here is from genome assembly GCA_032466535.1 of Forpus xanthops. NCBI lineage: Eukaryota > Metazoa > Chordata > Aves > Psittaciformes > Psittacidae > Forpus > Forpus xanthops. The sequence continues at coordinate 25,559 of JASSUY010016886.1, forward strand.
TGTGCAGTTCTGGTGAGCAGCTATGTAGACAGTTGAATTTCTTGCTTACCTGATGCATTACAGGAATGATTCCACAGATGCTACCTGCTGCAATTAAGTAAGTAATGTACATATCTCCCCTTTCTTTCCATTCTTTATTTGCTGCTGCTAGGTTTGCCTTCATGCTGTCTTGCTCAGGAGAAACAGAAATATGGGAATCAGAAATGCATTGCTTAAAAATAAAGTGTTCCATGTAGTTTTTACATCTTTGAAGCTGATGATAAAAGAATTGTTTGGACTTCTTTTGCTTGTGTATGAACGTATATGAATTTCTTGTATGTGATACCACCCAGCAGTGACTTTAATAGTCACTTGGCCCTTCCCCTTTCCTTTAAACAGGACCTCAAGAGCAAGTAGATCTTCAATGAGCAAAAATGTAGCTCTTGTAGGGGAATAAACTGGACTGCAGCACAAAAAGCTTGCAAGTCTGACAATAAGTATCAGTTAGTGTAACTTTGAACTTATTAATTTAATCACAGTTTCCTTCAGCTTTTCCAGAAGGCGGCAATAATAATAAAAATGAAGGAATTCTTTCAACTTTTGCAGGTAGGTAGCAACACTAGAAACGCTGGGTCAGCTTTAAAGAAACAATGCTATTAAACAGGCCTGTAATCAAACAGAACCGCAAATAGTAATCACTAGGTAAGAAATTATAGTCTTTCAGGCACAGGGGATATCTAATTAATCCCTGAAGCTATCAGTGGGCTTGAACACAGCTCCTGTGGTGTCTGGAAGATGACACCTTAGGTATAAAAGGCAGGAGATCAGGGGGATTAATCCTCTATTTAAAAAAAACCTCCAAACCAACCCCCCAAAATCCAAGGAACCCCCCCTCTAAACAAAATACAAACCATAGTATTTCTTTTTTCTTCAAGTTGATTATAGAATTCTGATTTTTTTTTTTTTAAAGGGTCTTTCTCTAAATGTCTGTCAAGTTTTTGAGAGAATTGGAGCCAGATGCTAACATTTCCAGCATAAATACTTGTCTATCCAAAAGGCCTTGGATTATTTTTATTCATAGACATTAAAGACTATGCATAGTAAACACAAGATTATTGGTACTTACAGGGGGAAACAGTAGTCTTGTGCACAAGGGACTGGTGTATAAAGCATGAGCCTCTGCCTTTTCATAGAAAAATCTTAGTTTTTCTGTTTCCAAGAATAACATTCTTGGACATCTGGTATAATGTCTTCTTGTATTTCATTATAAAAGATGGAAACATCTTCTTATTTGCCAGATGATTTCAGCTGTACTTGTGGTGAGATATGAATGTGAGACAGATCAGAAATACGACAGTTTAATTCCTTTTGGGCAGTTATGCACTATTCATTCTATGATGCATGCCCTTTTTGTGTCTGTATGTGTAGTGTTTAAAACAGTTCTGCTGGTCCTCAGATTTGTAAATTAAGCCATTATTGGTGATAGGATGATTTGGAGTGAAGTAGGGAAGTGAATAGGGGAATATATTCTCCTTAGTCTTTGTGCTGCCTCACGCATACACTTGTGGAAAAACAGAATTTTCTCTCAATCACACTATATTGTTTGGGAGAATACTTGATGGCTTGTTTATAAGTATTAGTGTGCTGATGTTTCCTTTAACCTTTCAATAATTACATGGTTTATAAACTTTAGAAGGGTTGGCGCTGAGTAGGAATACAGTATCGGAAAACAAAGAGCAGTTCAAGATAGAAGCCCCATCAAAGTTTGCTATTCCAGAAATGGACTGGTCCCAAGAACTGGAGATGTAGGGTGAGCAATAAGACATCTCCTGTGCCATCTGTCGCCTGTTGCTGCAGGTTACTGTATCTGAGTAGTACCAAATAAGAGAGTTTAATTTCAAAAGCTTTAGTCATGCTTTATTTATTTATTTGTTTATCTTCTGTAATGTCTGTGCTTTTCCTAATTTTATAAATTAAACTATTGAGGTTTCATATGTGGCTTTCCTCAAGCCGCAGGTTCTGTGGAGGTTTGGGATTGCTATTGTGAAATAACATGTCCCTTCCCCCTCCTCCCAAAAATCTTCAAGAACCTAAATCTGTAGTGGAATTGACATTCTGTAAATTGGTTATCCCTTTACTTATTGAAACAGTGTCCCTGTTCGTCTTATAGCCATGTGGTTGCATGCAGAGTATGTTTTCCTCCTTTCTTTCTCTGCTTTATTTGATGCCCCTAGGGAGACACAGTACCTTGAAAAAGAGGATTTGATTACATTAGCAGAGGAGAACCTGACCTTCAGATGTTGCACCCTCTGTAACTGGGGGAGGGGAGACAATGATTTAAGCATGTACTTGATGGAAGAGAGATGTGCAAATCATTCTTAGGGAGGCAAACCCCTTGTTCTCGGTTACCATTTTACCTGAAAGAAACTTGATGGTTTTGCCCCTGTTGTTTTATTTCAAGAACTGATGTGGCAGACAGAGTAATAGGAAAGAAATCCTTGAAAAGCTTTCCAGAATCTGATGTTTCATTCTGGGCTTTTTTGTCTTGTAGTAACTGGTTTGCCAGCTTCCAGTCTTGAGCTCTGAGTGTTGCAGCGACTATCTTTTTTTCAGAACCCATCGTTTATTCTGCCACATCTCCTTTACAAGGTGATACATTTCTTGAGGTACAGGAGTGCTTACAGTTGCTGTTAATGGCTGAGAAGTGTGACATTTCCAAGGTGCTAAGTGTTATCTATACATAGTTGGTGCCTGAAATGAAGCTTTGGGACACCAAGTGGTCATTTGTCTCTGAGGTAATCCTCTTTGCCCCAGGTCACCATTGTTTATTTGAAATTGAGCACATAAACGATGATTTTGCAAGCATAATTATATGTGCCCTTCAAAGTTGTTTTGATGCCAGACTCAACCACTTTATGATATTTGTTATCTAGATGTCTCTGGAGGCTTGAAACCCTTACGGTTTCAAAAGTGTGACAGAACTATTTATGCCTGAGTATTTCTGTTCAGCCTGATAGCAGCCCTCTTAACATGTGTTTGGGCTCAGGCAGTTAATCTATTTATTAATCAAGGACAAGTTGTTATTAACTTTCTGAAACTTACATATGCAATCTTTTATAATGAGCCATGACTCATACTGAGCTTATTGTTACCAGTGTCTGACAGAATGATTTCCAAACTTGAGCCTATCAAACACTGTGCTTTTCAGAGATGATAGCTTGAAGAACAACATCAAACCAACAGGATGATAGTGCTAGAAGGTGTTAGGCTCGCTCTTCTCTAAATACTGCAAGGCCACTGCTCAAGCACTTGTACCCCTTCTTGAATCTGTGGGTTTTCTTTTTCTATTTCCTGCATCAGTCACTTTTAGTTGGAGATATAATTAAAGGACTTTATCTGGAAATGGAGAAATGGTGTTGCATGTTAGCCCTGTCCTTTATGGTGCCTATAATACTTCTCCTGGACTGATATGTTTCACCTGCACGTGCGCACAGCTTTCATCAAATCGCTGTCAAAAAAGTTGCATAATACTGGACCCTGTAAACCCTTGTAGGACCGTGCTTCACCTTTTCCTAGCTTGATAGTGAATCACCAAGAACTATTGATCAGGTTAGACAGGGCTTTGAGCAACCTGCGGTAGTGGAAGGTGTTCCTGCCCATGGCAGGAGGCTTGGAACTAGATGATCTTTAAGGTCCCTTCCAACCCAAACCATTCTGTGGTTTTATGATCAATAATATATTTTCAGCTAGCTGGGTGCCTTTTTAGCTGCAATTTGATAAAAACCATACTTTTTTAGTCGATTAATGAAGTATCATGTGGTATAGCTGAATTATGTTCAGGCAGTTAAATTGCACATCTACAACATTTTTGCCATCTTCAATTCATATATTAACTTGACATTATTTGCTTTCTGTTGAATGTTGCTATTCCTTACATGATTCTAAGCTAAGTTTCTTTCATTTCAGCATTTTTATGGGTATCAAAGCTATACTGACCATGCCTTCTCATCACTTTCTTTCTACAGCTAGTAATTTGGTTTGTCCTTCCAAGATTCTACCTATCCTGCATGAATTTTTAAAAGCTACTTTGTGTTCTCAGTACATCTCATTAAACCATGCCAGGCTAATTAAATTTTGTAGACCTACCTATAATATTCTATCTTTTGCATTTTTTCCTATTATACAATTCCTAGTTCTTAATTATGATTAAAAATAATGTGAAACTAAGGTGAAAGTAATTCAGTCTGTGCTATGTCTCCACATTCTCTGTTGGTTAACAAAAGTCTTTCCTACAGCAATGGATCTGTCTATACTTCATCTTTTCACTTCTCATTATTAATTTAACTTTCTTATTGTCATTTTTATTTCCCTTGGTAGTTGTGATACATAGTGTGCCTGTGCCTTAGCCTTTCTGGCTTTCATCTATTTCTACTTCTACAAGTCTCTTTATATTCACTCTTATCAATGTATCTTTGTTTGCATTTTTTGTACCACTCGTTTTTTGACTTTTAAGGTCCTGAAAGAGCTCTTGATGAAGTCTTATTGAGCTCCTGTTTTATCTTGACTTTCATCCCCGGAAGAACATTTTGCTGTTGGGCCTTTTAATGTTACCCTCCTATAGAAAAAGTAGCTTTTCAGTTTTCCCTTCTGAATTGCTTCCTATGGGAACACAGACTCGCTCGCCTCTTTTCTCCCCCTTTTCATACTCATTGTTGCAGGACCACTTCAGTCTAAAATGTCTTTTATGCTTAGAGTCTGGCAACTGGAGGCATTTGTTGCAAAGGGGGTTACAAATGTGATCACTAATTTTGATATAATTGACAAACTAGGCTGACTAAAGGCTGAGGGAAACTTGAGCCTGGAAGGGCTCATGTTACTTAAAATCAGATTAAATATCTAGAAGGGGAGAAACTGTCATGCATCAGGGCACAAATGAACCCTTAAACGAGTTGGTATAGAAGAGATGTATGGACTATTACTATGATCAAATACAGCTATTTCTGTGCTTTGCTGATAACCTGAGGGGTGGCAGATTGGTGTATGGTCTGTCAAAAAGAGGGGAGAAAACACTTGCTTCTTCCATTGTCTGTCAATATGTGTGTATTTTTAGGATAAGGATTAAGTAATCATAATAAACATCAGTGTTACTAGTGGCTATGACAGGGAATTATGTCGTTTAGGTACGTGTGAGCTGCATATGGGATCAGATGCCAGTGTCTAATAGTGGTGTCTTTGGAGAGGAATTTATTTCAAGAATGGTGGATTTATTTTAAATCTGCCCTTGTAACAATTCATTTGATTTATAAATGAAATGTATGTAACTGTTTAGAAAATACATGTGTGGGGACAGAGAACTAAAGATGCAGTAATTTTTAAGTTACAGTTGGTCTCTGCAAGCAGGACTGGCTTCATGCTTGTTCATTCTAGGCTATTCACAAACACCTGTGATGCATGACTACTTGGAGCACAGAGAAGCTGAGACTCCTCAGTTGATGCTGTATCGGTGTTTGTCAGGCTTACGGCAAATAAGGATGACAGCCTCAGCTGTAATATAGCTGTGATGTTCATTATTTTGACAAACACTTCTGCTTAAAAGAAGTACCGAGTGTGCTTCATCTGCCTTGCTTTTGTTTTGGTTTTTGTTTGTGGTATTTTTTTTTTTTTTTTTAAATAGAAACCCACACCAAACCCCAAACAACTGTTAAATCATAGAATAGAATAGTTATGGTTGAAAAAGACCTTAAGATTATCTCCATCCAACCCCCCTGCCATGGGCAGGGACATCTCCCACTAGACCATGCCAAACAAGGCTATGTCCAGCATGGCCTTGAACACCGCCAGCAATGGAGCATTCACAACTTCCCTGGGCAACCCATTCCAGTGCCTCACCACCCTCACAGT
>JASSUY010016887.1:0-15813 GCA_032466535.1 Forpus xanthops
AACTTCAGCAAACCACAAAAGCGTGGAAGGAGGCGTAACTGACCTTTAGCTTGCTAACCAATTATGAGCTTGCTTTTCCACTATGTATGAGCTTATTAAAATGACTATAAAAGTAGCGAATAGAAAATAAAGTTTGAGATTTGCCGATCATTCGTATCGAGTGCCGCATTTCTCCCGCCGATACTCGACAGGGGGGATTCTCTTCATGAGGGACTGTAGTGACAGGTCAAGGGGTAAAGGGTTCAAACTTAAAGAGAGAAAGTTTAGATTGGATCTGAGGAAGAAATTCTTTCCTGCAAGTGTGGTGAGGACTGGAATGTGTTGCTCAGGGATGTTGTGAATGCTCCATTGCTGGCGGTGTTCTAGGCTGGGTTGGACATAGATAGCCTTGAGTGACATGGTTTAGTGGGAGGTGTCCCTGCCCCTGGCAGGGGTGTTGGAATTAGATGATCTTACTGTCCTTTCCAACCCTAACTATTCTATGATCCTATGATTCTATGTTTCTCCAATGAGCTTCACCAAAGGTAAGATAAAACCAGCATTTTTCCAAATTTTAATAAGCTAAGACAATTTGTGGTATTTTTATCAGTACCTTAATGCTTCATAGTACCTAATGGCTTCATAGCTCTAGAATTGCACGTTATGTGTCGTCTTCAAAGCCACGATTATGTGATTTTGCCAACATGTGAAAACAAAAAGATTCCTTACATAAGAGTAAGCATAATTTTGTTTTAATACATTAATAGATTAAGCTGATAATATGCTGCATGGAAAAGCTACCTATTTTGTCTGTGTTCTCTCCATGATATTTTTTCAAGATCAGATAATTGATGGAAAAAGAAGCTGCTTTTATCCAATCAATTTAATTTTACCTGTCTTTTAAATAGGTATTAGATATCTAGATAAAGCTCTTTCTGTAGTTAGTGGACAAAACTCAGTTGTCCTAAAGAACAGTCAACTATCTTTCAAAGGCCAGCATAATTGCTGTAAATCTCCTGAGTGTGCCTGGCTCTTTCCATTGATTTTATAATACCCAGATGTTGAGCTAAGACTAGATGTGTAACTTTCAGAGAGTTTGATTCTGATTGATTAGCCCCATCCTCAGCCCAAAAAATCTATTCTAACAATATCACTAAAATTAGCAGAAATTATGCAGTGCAACTATTCACAAAACAAAATCAGTGTTTACAGATATGGCATAATCACAAGCATTTAACTCAGCCCTTCTACATCTCTTCCCATCCGTCTCCCTTCCCTACCCCATGGTGAAGAAAACCTTTTTTTCATAAGGAAACCACCATGGGGTGGAACAAAACAAATGCAATCATACACACATGTTTTCATAACAAAGGGGCTCATTGCAATTGGTAATGCATAGGCAACAGAAAGCACACACTGGAGTTCAGAATATCTGGATACAGTCTGGTGTTCTAATTGCCCATCATATTTTTTTTCTATCCGCATGCATAATAGACTCCTGAGAGCATAGTATTCAAAAACCCATTTTTATCTATTGCTACTTTGTGTTAGACTAGGTATAACTACCATCAGATGACCATATTTTTTTCTCTTTAAATAGGCAGTATTTTTCCAGAGGCTCTTCGAATGCATTTATCACCATTTTGTATGAATTCTTCAGAAAAAAATAGCAAGTTTATACTCATAATATCTCTGTGAAGAACAAATAAAAATATTACTAGCAGAACCAGATGTTGACAAGGTCCAACTAACATCAGTACAGAGACTTCTATGTGTTTCAAGGGGATGGTGAACCTGACACGCCTTATCATGTAGGTACTTGCAATTGCACGCTGAAGCCCCATTGACTACAGTGGAATTTGAGAATTTACTTATATATGTATAAAAGCATTTTGCTGAATGCAGATGCGTATCACAGAGGATTGGAAAATATGTAAGATTCCCGAAAGTATCTCAGTTGCAGAGTCTTTTCTCTGCTGTCTTAGCACTTAATGCAAAGTTTGGGATTAAAAAGCTAGCTCTCCTAACCCATCAAGTACTCTGTCTGCTAGCAAGAATGTTTCAGCTGACTAAAAACATGAATTCATCTGTTGCTACTGCCATTACTTGTAGTCTGAACTGGTATTAATCATTCAAAATGTAATGAAAAAAACAGACCTAACATTTTTATCAATCAAGGTGTGATGTGAAAAAATAACATTTTTTTATTAATTCAAATAAATATTTCTGAATAGAAAACTTTTATTTGCATATTCCCTTAGTCAGTCCATAAAAGAACTTGCAACTGTGGTCCATGTTCAGTTGTGACAACAGGCAGGATAATTGAGCTTTTATGCCCCAAAGAGACATCAGTTTGATGTGCTGACCTATGATTAAATTGTATTAGCTATTGGAACTGAAATCACTTCATGGTAGTCTTCACATGTGAAGCCTCACATAAGTCGTGGGGGATGCATCAGTAATGTGTGAGATGGAGAGAAGGACAGGGAAACTCCACTCTCGGTGACCTGCAGTCACAAAATCAAGGTCAGTGGCTTTTGAAATTTTCGAACTGTGAGTGTGGTAGCAACTTTTGATCCAAGAACCAGATGGCATCTGTTCTAAAATAACCCTGTGAAATATGTAAAATACAAATCTGAGGAACTTCAGCCCACTTCACACTGGTTTAATCCACCAGCAGCATTAATTAGTAATGTATAACTTTAACAGTATACATTAAAGCCTACAGGAACACAGTGCCATATGTACTAGGGGGAAATTCAAAGGTTGTGTCCTTTCAAAGACAGTTTCATAGTGTAGTCTGAGATGTACTAGCAGTTTCTCACCAGTCGGATCTCCATACAAGCCATCATGTGTCATGGGTTCAGCAGTAGCAGTCATTTTTCCCCTTCTTGGTAGCTGGTGCAGTGCTGTGGTTTTGATTTGGGGCCTGGGAACTGCACTGATAACATTAGTGTTTTCAGTTACTGCTTGGTAATGTTTTGGTCTGACCAAGGACTTTCTGAGTCTTGTGCTCTACCAGGGAGGAGGGAGAGCCAGGAGGAAGCAGAGACAGAACACCTGACCCAAACTAGCCAAAGAGGTATTCCATACCACAGCACATCATGCCCAGGATATAAAAACAGAGGGCAGAGACCCAGAAGGGTGGGGGTTCGCTGCTGGGTTGGGCTTGGTATCGAATGGTGAGCAGTTGTATTCTTTTTCCTTGTATTTCCCTTGTCATTATTGTTTGTGGTAGCAGCAGTGGTTTGTGTTATACCTTAGTTACTAAACTGTTCTTATCTCAACCTATGGGAGTTGCATTCTTTTGATTCTCCTCCCTACCTCTCCAGGAGCGGGGGCAAGAAAGAGAGGGGAGTGAGTGAACTGGGTGAGTTATAGTGGCTTAAACCACAACACCATGTTTTTTTTTTAAAAAAAGCCTTCCTGTGCACTGAATTTTCAACTCTTCTATGAAACAGTAGAGAAAGAACAATTTCAGAACAGGAGCAGTTATTTTTCTTCTGGAAGTCATAGCTTTATCAATTAGAAATAGTCGCTTTGGCAGAAAAATTGTGAAACTGGTTACTAATCTCTGAAATAGCTGCTTGTTTTCTGAGGCTATGTATTGCTATGCAAATATGCATGTAGCTAAATGACATTTGTGGTTAAATTTAGATGATCACTGAATGAAAAACTGTCAGTTTCATTTAATTTCCCCAAAGTCTTTGTCAGTACATTTAAGGATCTCAGTCACCCTGGGGTGTTACCCAAGGTACATGCATAATTAAGAAGAGCTTATAATTGAATATTTTGAAGTAACTGTTTGAAAAACAAAAAGCAAAAATGCATTGAAGACTTGACTAGCAAAAGAAACTTGACAAGTTTCCCCTTTCACAGCCACTGTTGCCTCTTTTTTTGCTTGAGAGTTGTTCCTTGACTTGTTTTACTTAACAATATGCACTATTAATTCATAACTGTTTTATGATAGGTATGGTCTTGTCTGCATTTTCTCCTCACAAACTTCATTCAAATCTGGGGGCAAATTTTTATGAAGTGGCACCTTCTGAAACAAATGGTGATGGGATATTTTAAAATGAAATGTTCTATTGTAACAAACTGGGTTTGCTTCTGTGTATGCGAAAGGACAATCCTTTCTGGTCTAGAAAAGAGGAAGACATAGTAAATGTTTTCATAAGTAATTGAACTTAATTTATCAAGCAGAAATGCACTGCAGCAGTGATATTTACCACATCAATGATTACAAGGCAATTATAAAATCACACCAGCTTATTAAAATTGATGAGAAATGTTATACCTATATGTGATTTGTTAAAAGTATCATTGTAGCTGATAATTTTATAGACTATGCAGTGAGAAAATTAACAAGTTATTCTTACAGTAAAAGCAGGAACATTTAAATTCTTCAAAACATTTCTTTCTTGCATTTTTTTGTTTGTGAGAAATCACAGGAAAGAACCTACAATTAAACTGTGGTTTTCTACTAAAGTCGTAGTAACAGAACCACTTAAGATCAAGGCCTTCCCTGAAAATAGCTCTGCATATTTCACATTTCCTTTAACAGTTTTCTAGCAAGAACAGCAAGAGTGATATACTTGTCTTTCAGGTTTAAACTAAAATTTCAGCTTTTAGTGTATGCAATTTTTAATGCATGCATCTATTTAGGTTTACTTAAGAAATTACTTAGGCTCTTCCATGATCTTAAATAAACTAAAATTATTTATTACTTCATTACATTTATTATATAAAGTCTAATGAAGCTCATAGGAATGTATTTACTGACCTGAACTGGCTTAGTACTTCAGTTAGCAAAGTTTTTGTGTATTATAATTGTTACGGCTTGCTGAATTCAGTGGCCTTACAAGGGTGAGGGTGCTTCACCTCTGAATTCCTGATTCAGTTCACAGTGAGCCTGAGCCTGGGAGTCTGAGAATAGATATAGTGAGTGTACTAAAAAAACCTTGCTGAAATTTGTATTAAAGAGGAAATAGTCAAAGCTATGTGTAAAAATACTCTGAGTTATGTTTCTGTAAGTGCTTAGCCAAAGGGCAAAAATGCTAGCAGTATCATCTACCCAATATCCAGTGTGCAATATTAAAATTTGGAATAAGTGTAATTATTCCAAATGTTTATATGACAAATACTGTACAAATTTAAGTAACTAGCAAATTGAAGGAAATTGTAGTTTGCTCTTAAAATTTAAAAAGCAGGAACAGCAGCTAAACTAAATAGATTACTCTCCATGAGATGTCTACTCAGATCTAATATGTAGCTAATTCAATTTTCATACCAAATTAAATAAGTTAGCTAGAGAAATTAACATAGAAAGTTCAGGAAAAAGTAGGGAATTATGCTATCTAATGGTTTTCTTTCAAACCTGCTGTTAAATTTGTTGCTCATCCAAGAGTTATAAAGGTGACACCTTGTGGTCATAAAGAATATTGCTCCAGTATTAGCCGCAGAAAGGGTTTTTCTGACTTCCTTTTCTAGAATACAAATAGAATAATGTTATAACTGAATCACAGATTTGTCTAGTAACCTTCCACTCTGAAAGATATCAGGTATGCATCATAGTAATATCATTGGAGATTCAAAGTGTCTTAATTTTTAAAAATTACACAATCTTCACTTTGACTTTTTTTTTTAACCTTTGGTGCTTTTTAATTCTACATCTTTACAGTACTAAGAGGTTTAAAACACTGCTCCTGAGTTTCATCTGAATGTTACACTTGCTCCTGATGTAGATGAACACAAAAAACACAGAAAAATCTGAGAATCAGATTCATTGCATCTTCTCTGTATAGATACCATGTGCATAAATATGCCCCTCAAAGACAATACAGAGCACAGATCATGTAACTACATCTACAATACACCCACAGGCTAGAAAGTGATATCTGTATGCCTACCCCCTTCCTTTTATATCTATAAACAGTCATTACAGTGGCTAGAAGTTTAGTGGTCTTAAATGAAGTTGGGAAAATGGTTAGCCAAAATATTGCATGTTTAAAGGTGCTCTCCTAGCAGATTATCACAGCTTGGTTGTTACAGCTGCGCAGTGCTGAGCCTGAATGGATGAGGTCACTAGTTCTGATATGAGTCAGTGCCTCTTTTTTCTGCAAAACATGGTCATAACTTATTTAGTAACCTAATTTAGAAAGAAATCTAATTCTCCAGCCTTCATTCTAGATTTCAGCGCTGCTTTAGCAACAATGATGCTTACTACTGATAAACCTACAGGTAAACTATTATCCTCTCACTTGGCAGCAGCTCACAGCCTGCCCTTCTTGGTCTTGCAGAGCCTGCAATTAGAATAGCCTCTTACAAACACCAACTATTCAATTAATTTTGCATGTTGGCAGGAGTGACCATATAAACTGGAAGTAAAGGAGTTTTTTATTCCCTCTAGTCTTAACAGTGTGCTTAAATGATATGTTGACATTATATTTGCCATTGGATGTTCACTGCCCTGAATAATTTATAACAGGTATGAATGAAGAAACATATTCCAAATATCTTCTCCTCATTAGGGTCAGACATTAAAGAAGTTGAGAGTTGGTATGGTAAAAAAAAGCCCAAACAAATGGGTAATGAATTTCCATAAGTAGGTGGCCAGATATCAGTTAAAAAGGTATTAATACTAGTGAAAGCAGTAGTTAAATTAATTTCATCTTAATGAAAGGGTTCATCCAGGAAACAACACAGAAGAATTTGAAATATTACATGAGATCAAGAAATTTATTAAAGGAGTAAATAAATGTGAGAGAATGATAATTATGGTTCTTCCCTTTGTTTCACTGGGAGAAAATAAAATAAAAGCACAGTAACAACCTACTGAAGAAGTAAGACAGAAAGAGATAAAGAAAGATCTTTTAAAGTTAATAAAATTTTAGGAAAGGATCGATACAAATTTTATTTAAACCTGAGGATTTTCTATGGTATTCCAGTGCCACATCTAGTTATAATAAATGATTCTGTAGTTCTGTTTGAGAAACATTATCAGGATTTTTTATGTTGCAGTATTGCATAGATAGTAGAATTAATAATGCTATTGTAGGTACTGATGACCATTCTATCAGAATTCAACATTACATATCAGTGCAATGAGTGGGCAACATCTCAGGATTATCTGAATATGATTATAAGTTTATATAAATAAATTACAGTGAAACAGTAAAATGAAAGAAGATCTTAAAATCTGTGACACATAAAAATTATAGTGGTAAAAACTTCCAAAGTAGTCAATTGTATGTATGGTCACACAAGAAAGATCAGATTACTCTTCTTTCAGCGAGGAATTAGGCGGGTACAAAGAACTCTGCAGGTGGTTACTGTGGAGAGCTGACATGCTGGACTTCAGTGGATAATTTACATTATTAATATACCCATTCAATGAGGTCCTCAGTTTCAAAAGGCAGTCTTTCATTCATCAGGGGAACTAATTAGTAGAATCAACTAGTTAAAGAAGCTGTACAAGACTGAAAATTTGAAAAACTAGGCAATAGTGCTGTAGAGACAACTTATATAATTGGGATCTAACCTGATGAATTACTGTCTGTGGTGCCAAATAAGCTGATAACCTATGTGGAGCAACAAAATCATGTGGTCAGAGAAAAAATACTCTCTGAGCTCCTATGTACGAATGAGGATTGCAAAGATTCAAGGATTCAAGAATTACGTCTTGCCGAGATACTAAAGTAAAACAAAAAAAAAAAAAAGCTTTTCTATTTTATATTAAAATAAATATAGCCTGTTCAAAACCACTGACAGAGTCCCATCCCTGCTACTCAAGGACTACCAAAACTGGCAGATGCTATGCAGGACAAAACCAATTAAATCAATCAAGTCAACATTCTAACTGCTAGGGGCAGTGGAGAATCTGTCATACAGGAGGTCTTAAGGCACTTTTGTATTGACTTGAAGCATTTGACTGATTCAGCGACTCTCACATGAAGCCTGGCCAGCTGTGCAGGAAAGTGAATAGACTAGTTATGCTGTGGATAATAGCAAAGGCTACCATATATATACATATACATACATGCACACATGCGCACACAAACAAATGTGAATTCCTGAGAACACAGGCACTTCTTACACTATTCAGTCACCATCATGAGCAGTCACCAGCATCCATTCTCAATAGTGATCTTAACTTTTCTACTGATGGCTTTAAGATTAGAATAGAAAAATTAGAAGTGGACCAATGTCAAATAACTGCTAATAAAGAACACTGTCAAGAAGAGCTGGAGAAGAGAGAAGTAGTACAATTGAGAAAATTAGTAGAGAGTTTCAAAGTACATGGTAGTGCAGATCAGTGAGACGAAGGCTTGTCATCAGAAAATCCCAGGTATTTACAGCAGCTGGAAACATCTCTGTGCATCTATTACTCATGGAGTGACTACTGCTGAGATAGAGCTGAAAAAAAAAAAAAAAAAAAAAAAAGTTTAGATATTTCAAACAGGTAAAGTATTCAGCAGCACCAGGAAAATTATAATGAAAGCCAGACAGTTTTCTATAGTCTAGGCTGGATGAATTTTACTACAAGATGTCAGAGAATAGAGGCAGTGCTTTTAATGCAGTTTGAGAATATCCATGAGAATCTTTATAGACTGGTAAATGTATCAAAGACTGGATAAGTCATGAACTCTTTAAAAAGTGAGTGTGGCTGGGGTAGAAAAAAAAGGGATGGTTGGATTCTAGTTATTGAAAAACAACAAAACAGCCAAAATTTATGAACCTCAAGAAATATATAGGTAACAGACCCATGTTACTTTTCAGGTTCAAATTTTGACAATTAGTTACTTTTTGAGTTAGACCAACAAGTTTGCTGGACAACTGAATCTAGTCTACATAACAAAAGTGGCTTTGTCAGTCTTTAACAGTTTGTCAGACAAACCGTGTTTTCTCTTCTTGAATATAACTAGGTATCGCATTTTAAAGAAAATTATAATCTTGAATTAGGCGTCAGTGTTCTTTGGAGCTCAGAAGACAAACCCTTTTCACTGTAGCTTCTAAAAGTTTACTCTAGAAAAAACACTTTTCTTTTTTTCCCTATGGGATGATTTCTATTTTAGTTTATCAACTGTGCATTATTCCTCCCAGATGATTTCCACCATCTGTGTACTATTTGTTCATAGCAGATGTTTGTTTAGAACCTTAGAGATGTGCTGTTATATGTTGTTCTGCACAAGATTAAAGTTAAAAATAGTCTTCAAATATCACATTTGTACTTGCTCCTGGGGAAAATTCTCCATCTATGCCTGTGTTTCAGGCAACTGATATACCTGTAGGTTTGAAGCTCAAGATGCCAGTAGATCAGTCTGGGATGATCTTCCACATGATTTCCAGCAACTTCAAAGGGACATGATTAGTCACTTGAAAAAAAAAAAAATTAGAAAATTTTGATTAAATGTATTGAACTTTTGCTGCAATTCACTTTCTACTTTGTGATTTTGCTCTTGGATTTTGCTTTCTGATTTTTCTATATAAAACTGTTTTCACCCTGCTGTAAAAATTCTACTCCAGAGTGCTCTTCAGAGCAGGTAGTTTAATTGTAATCCCTGTAAAATGGGATAGAGAGGAGGAAAGAGTGCTGTGAAACTCAAAATCTAGCTATAAATCACTGTTAGTATCCAACCAAACAGAAGGAATTTGTGGGGTGCTTTGTAGTACCTTCTCCATATCTTAATCTTCTAGGTCCTTCTAATTTCTAATTATTGTACTGGAACATAACCTGGCAATCTGGCTCAACAGTGAGACCTGCTGCTGGACTATTTGAGCCTGAGTCAACAGAGCTGTCAACAGTTGAGCTATCTGACAAACAGAAATCTGATCAAAATCTACTAAGTGCTTCATTTCCTCATCCCCCAGTGTATTGACTTAATTAAAATAACCACCACATCTAGAATAAATCTGTAAGTGTGCTGCATATTGTTCAAATAGCATTTGCATTAAAAAACTGTTAGAAGAGGTTTCAAAGTAAAGCCCTGCTAGAATTGGCTATCTCTAGCATTAAGACCTTAGCACAAGCCAACATTGAAAATGTGCATTACAATATTTTTTTAAAACAATGCTTGCTATTTTTGCATGTTTACATGCTTTTGATAAAGTTGTTTTGATAGCATTCATATGGCTGGAAAATTCCACAAATCCTGCACTAGTACATCCGTCTTGCTGTGTTGCTGTCTACCACTCTACATATTGCCTTGTACTGTGATTATATCTCCTAATATATATTCAAAGATAATAACTCTTATGATTTAAGAAAAGCCAGAGTGTTTGTATAAAAGAGCACCTTTGCCCATTTCCCCTTAGAAATAGATCCAGATTTTATTCATGGATACAGTTGGTGGATATCCTTAAGGACATCTCACATAGGAGGAAGAATATCTGGGAAGTGCCATTACAGAGAAACTGAGCTCTGGCCTATTCTAGGGACTGAGCCGTGCTGATGCAGAAATGGAAGTAAAATTCAGTCATATAGAGAAAATTATCTACAAAGCTATTAAAAAAGGAAACAGTAGTTTCACAGAGAATTTTAAAGCTGCTTCTTTTACAGAAGCATATCAATATTCCCTTCCTTGAAGAAGTGAATTTCCACCATATGTTTCCATCTCCAAACTCCTCCAAAATACAGATGTGGGAGTAGAATTGCAAATTAACTCTTCTACTAAGTTCTTTCTGCCTTTTAGGAGAGCTTTCATGCAACAGGATGCATGTCACGCTTTCAGAAGGTCCCTTCCAGTCCTGTTTTCTTTAGAAAGTTTTATTACATTTTAGAATCAATGGAAGATATCTATAAAAAACTGAAAATGAAATATTGGGAAAGTTTTTTTGAAATTCCATTTTTAATTAATAGTGAGACACTTTGTAACCTGGAAATACTTTACAAACCTGTATGATTCTCCGAGTTGTTATTTCTGTAGCAAGTAGCCCTACAGCACACACAGGAAAACACATCTTTTTAGAGCTGACTGTTCCCAGTGACTTGGAAAGTCAGATATCATGTTGAATGCATATTATATGATGAAGCAAATACACTTTATGTGATCAAATGCAATACATTGATTGCGTTACAGTGACTTGTATTGAAACAAAATATTTTTGTGTTTATGTTACTCCTCATGTTTAAAGGTTCCCACAGTTTAAGATAGCACCACCTCACGTAGATGATCTGGGATAGAATGAAAAGCATAAGATATTTTCTCATCTAGAATATGACAAAATTACCTTAAAAATGCATACAGCACGTTTTGGTATTTCTTTGGCTGACAGAAAGTCTCTTTTGGTTCAAAAATGTTTCTAGACACAAGAGCCTGTGGCATCTTGATTTTCTGTGTAATGCTGGAATTAGAATTTCAGAACATATTCCTTCAGCTACAATAGTTAACTTGGAGCTAAATCACAGTTTTCTATGCATATGCAACATTCGGAATGCACTATAATACTTCCCTGCATCGTTCTCCCAGTAGATGCGGCAATGGCTAACCATCCTCACTTACAGGCACCTAGGATTTTTTCCTCTTAATTTCTCTGTCTTCATCTGTAGTGAATTAAACCGAAGAGTTGTATAAGCAATTTTCTAGCTGCTCACCTCATCTCTATCCTTTAAGATAAAGAGAACTTCTTAGGGTTTGTTTGTTGTTTTTTTTCTGCATCACATTTTATGTCTTCTACTGCTTCGAGGAAATCTTTTATTGCTTCTTTCATCCATCATCCTTGTAACTGTGAGTTTCTCAGAATCAGGGGTTTGAGCTGATTTTGGATTATATTGTCTTCTCCCATGGGATATAAGAGCATTACAATTGCATGTTTCCAGCCTCTCTGTCCCACGGAACTGCCCGGCAGCAGTGATGAGTCAGCCCTTCCTGTTGGCAGACATCATTGCACTCCCTTCTGTTATCACAGTTTGAATAGGGTCCAGGAGTGTGTCTTTGAACTGGTATTGTGCACCATGTATTGAGATCTCTGGGGAAACATCCAGAAATTTAGGCTGATGGCAAAGGAAACGAAACCAGGTTGTGTTTCCTTTATCCATGTCCTGCCTTGGGAATCTTAAACTGTTTCGTACTGTAAGAATGGTTTCCATCCTCTGCTCTTGAACGCACATATTATCATATTGAACTTTTCCTTCATTGGTTGAACCTCCCTTCCTTGTTCACTCATTAACAATTAAATTTATCATCTGTTTTGTATCCAGCAATCAAACTCCACAGAGCTGCTTGCTCACTCGCCCTGCACTGGGATGGCAGAGACAATCAGAAGAGTATAAGTCAGAAGAGTCAGGGGTTGCATCTGTAGGCAGTTTAAAGCAAAAGCTGCTCTCACAAGCAAACCAAAAAGAGAAATTCATTCACTAGTTCCCATAAGCAGTCAGGTGTTCACCCTTCTCCAGGAAAGCAGGGTTCCATCATGCATAAGGGCTACTTTCAGAATTAAAATGCCATCATTGAACCATTTCTTCTTTCCCTCCCACAGGTATTTGCTGACCATGACACTGTATGGTATGGGATATCACTTGGGTTGGGGTCAGCTGTCCCGGCTGTGTTCCTTCCTATCTTCCTGTGCATACCCGGCCTACTTGCTGGTGGGGTGGGGTGAGGAGCAGAAAATGCCTTGGCCCTGTATAAGCACTGCTCAACAATACCTAAAACATGCCCTGTTGTCAACACTGTTTGCAACATGAATACAAAGTATAGCCCATATAAGATACCATGATGAAAATTAACTCTGTCCCAGCTAAAACCAGCACATCAGCATTGTCTCAATTATTTTTGTCCTTAGCTCTATGAGAATATGCATAAATTTAAAATCAGTCCCAGAAAAGTGTGATGAAAGAAAAATAGGCAACTAGTGATATCCTCCTTTATGGCGAATGTTGAGATCTATGTGTTACTCAGGTCTTAATCCCATTAGCATATGCCTTCATGATTTTTGTCAACTAAATTTATAATTTTGTAAAAACTATGCCAACTTAATTTGACAAGATCTGTTTTCTATGTATCCATGTTGATTAGCAATGATTATATTATCATCCTTTAGTTGCTTATTACTTTGCCCTGGGTTCAGCAGTAGCAGTCATTTTTTCTCCTTCTTTGTAGCTGGTGCGGTGCTGTGTTTTTGACTTTCTGCCTGGGAACAATGCTGATAATAATGATGTTTATTTGCTGCTCAGTAATGCTTACTCCAACCAAGGACTTTCTGAATCTCATGCTCTGCCAGGGAGGAGGGGAAGCTGTGAGGAAGCAGAGACAGGGCATCTTACCCAAACTGACCAAAGAGGTATTCCATACCACCGCATGTCATGGCCGCTATATAAACTGGGGGCAGTTACCTGGAAGGGTTAGATCACTGCTCGGGTCTGGCTGGGTATTGGCAGGTGGTGAGCGGTTGTATTCTCTTCCCTTGTTATTTTCCTAATCATTATTTTATTGGTGGTAGCAGTAGTGGTTTGTGTTATACCTTAGTTATTGGGCTGTTCTCTCAAACTGTGGTAGTTACATTCTTTTGATTCTCCTCCCTATCCCTCGAGAGGGGGGCGGGGAAAGGGGAAGGAAAGGGAGGGATTGAGAGAGAGGCTGCATGGTCCTGAGTTATGGCTGGGTTTAAACCACAACATACTTGAATCCCATATCAAGCTTTACATAATTTTAACAATCTCTTAATACTGGAAGCACGAGACCTTTCACTGATGACTTTTGGAGCGTTTTTCCCATGATAATGCAAGATGGATTTTTTCCTTCTAAATATTCCAGATAGATGCTTTAATATGTATTTATCCCATTCACTACAAAGTTATGATTGTGTGAACATAATAATGAACTGAATAATGCCATCTCATGTTTTATTTGGTGAAAGATTTGATCAAAATGCTCAGTCACTTTTGTCTGAGTTGTCATTTCCCTGGAAACTTGTGCCTTTTCATATTCAGAAATCTTTCTACAAGATTTTAGTATATTAAACATTTTTTCCTTAAAATGGAATACATTCCAGGCCTTATTCTTTATTTCTGAAGATTTCTGCATTTTCGTACTGGAAGTTCCAGTCTGAAAGAGCTAATGACTAGACTTGATGCCACATTTATCTGAGCGCATATCACATGAGGAACAAGAGAGCCTCACTTACTGCAAGGACTACCACTCAAACTGACCATCCATGAACGTTTTTCAGATAGGCCTCCCAGAAAATGCAACTGCCCTTAAAGCAGCGCTTAAGAGGAGGATGTGGGTCAGGGGGAATATTGGTTACCTATCATCTCCTTCTGTCTTTTTTTTTTTTTTAAGAGTTTAAGGGTTATTCTCCTTTCACTGTTGGACTTCATGCATAGTTTAATGTCTTCATGTATTCAGAAGCTGGAAAACACTTTAAAGAATTCATTTTGTCAGAAAATTGTCAGGTCCCTGGTACATTTTGCTTACACAGTACAGTTCAGTGAAAATAGTTGCATCAGCCAAATGTTTAAAAACAAGAATTACCTATATTTTCACACCTAAAGTAGACAGGAAAATATTTTTCTCTATTTTTTTGAAAGCAGACATCCATTTCTGTCATACAAAATACCTAAGTGCACCTGTGTAAATAACACAATGAAGAACAAATTAATACATGAAAGAACAAAGTCAACTGGGCATTTTTTATCCTCTGTGCACTTTCTGGGGTTGATTATGTTCAACAACTGTATCGTTTTGTTTCCAATTAGTAAAATAGTTTGCAATAGCCTAGGTCCTCAGATGACTGCAGAACTGATATTGAAATGTATTTATATGCCTGCTTCTGATTTTGTTTTGCTGTTTTCATTTTAATAAAATAAGAAAAAGCCTTCGAACACAGTGGAAAATCAGCATCTATAGAATAAATGAAAATTCTTTGCAAAATTTGGAGGCTCTAATCAGAATATTGAAACTGATACTTCTCTTAAGTGATATATGACTTATAAGATCTGAAAGGCAAAAATAAATGTAAAACACAACAGTAAGCCTACAGACTGATGTCCCCTGACTTTGAAAATTATATCTGAATTTACTTGGATGTATAGCAGCTGTTGGGAACTTTGCCACTCTATGTGGAATATTTTTTTTCTTTTTTTTTTGAAGAATAACAACTAAAACTTGGGGTAAAGATGAGAAACAATGTGAATGCTCTAAGGTAATGATGCTTAATGATTTTGAACTGAGAATGACATACATTCATGTTTTAATGGTTAATCTTTGACCTTCAAAGATTACCTATGGTGTCATAGGAAATTAAGTTGAGAGCTAAGTTTCTCGCATAAAAAAGCAAAACTTCTGTTTGGTTATAGATATAAAAGACCTGTAATTGTATGTAGGAAGCAAACTGTAGAACATATTGCAAATTAAAAGGGCTGTGGCTTAAACCTTTAGCTGCTAGTGGAGCAGTGATTGACATCTGCTAGGGACATTGTCCTACATAAAAACCTCTAAATATAAATCTGATAACTGAGTGGGTTTGTATTCTCTCAAATATTAATCTGAAAGTATTTATTTTTCATGTGATTGTTTTCAGAAGATGGTGGGAAGTGTGCTAGTTTTTCTAAATTTTGAATCCAGAGTAGCACATATATGTTTGATGATTCAAAAAAGAAAAATAAAAATGTCTGTACCTGGTAGAATATTTTGTATTCAAAAATATCTATGTAGCAGTTAGCATGTTATTTTTCTTGGTTTTTCCTTACAAAACTTCTAAAGCAAAAACGACTGGTAGGAAGAAAGAAAATATTGAACTTCTGCAATGGCTGTTAAAATCCAGTACCTTAAGCTGAAGACCTATTGATCTTCATGTGTTGTCAGTGAATAACCCATGAAGCATCATCCTTCT
>JASSUY010016889.1:0-20327 GCA_032466535.1 Forpus xanthops
TTACTGTAAGGGTGGTGAGGCACTGGAATGGGTTGCCCAGGGAAGTTGTGAATGCTCCATTGCTGGTGGCGTTCAAGTCCAGGTTGGACATAGCCTTGGGTGGCATGGTTTAGCAGGAGGTGTCCCTGCCCATAGCAGGGAGGCTGGAACTAGATGATCTTAAGGTCCTTTCCAAGCCGAACTATTCTATGGTTCTATGATAACATGTTTTATTATATGTTCCCTGGCTTATGAAGTTCCAGGCTTCTCTGTGCTAGTTATAGAATCATAGAATCATAGAATAGTTAGGGTTGAACCTTCTCATGGTCCCCAAAACAGCTGTTCCATCATGATTTAAAAGGTGGAGTACAAGCGTTTTCTCTACTGCAGGATGAACAATCTATTTACTTTCTCATAAAGCATCAGTGTCATCCTATTAAAAAAAAAAAAAAAAACTCATCAGGAAAATACTTCATAAACTCCAAGAGCTATTTTTCCATTTTCAGTTTTACTTTTTGCCTGTAAGAGTTTGTTGAAACCTTCAGAGAGATAGACACCATCAAGTCTGCTCAATGGATTAGGCTCCCTGATTTCCAGCAGGGTATGTAGGCACACAGATTATGTGGATGCTGAAATTCTCAGGCTGGCTCTTTTTCTCAAGCAGAATCTAGACCTCAAGCTAGATTTAGATCTACATCTGGAACATTTTTCTTACTTTTGTGTGCGTTGGCTTGCACATGCAGTGCTATGCAGGTGTCCTCACCTTGAGACAACCAACCACGTCTGGGTGGGATTCCTTTTTTTTCCTTATACAAGAAAACTGAGGTATTTTGTGACAAAGCCTGTGGAATTTTAGTAGGAACAGCACTTTTGTTGCTCCTGAGATTCAGCCCTCTCAAAACTCTCTATTTCCATGGTGTCAAAACATGTAAAGCTGGACATACAGGACACAGCTGCACTGATCTCAGACTCCAAGCAAATGGAACTCATGGCATAGCTAACACAGGTTTAACGACAGTGAGTCCTCTTCAGATGTTTTCATGTGTATCAGAGAGGAAAGCATAAACATATTGCCCAAAGAACACAGGATAAAAAAGTCAATGGATAGAATGGGATTTCTTTGTAGTACCCTTTGAACATGTAACATCAGGAGGGAACTGCACTGTGTGGTCATGTCAATAAAATTTGGTTTTCTCTCTGATACAGTTTTGTCTGCATCAGCAAGAGACCCTTTGGTTTTAACTTCAGTATCTGTGAAGGATGCTTCCAAGAGCTACTGATCATCTTTACACCTCAAGCGTTTGATTTTTTTGGGGAAAGAATGAATGGGCTCTGCAAGTTGAAGTGACCACCTCCACAGCAGTTGGCTTGTCCAGTAAATATCACACTGCATCCAGAGTTAGTAGGGCTAAAAAGCAAATCTCTGAATTTCTTTAAATTTTGTCAAGGTATGGTATAGCAAAGCAAGATGCTGACTGTGGCTTCCCCAGTTCCCCAGGAACTGAGCACCTGATCCCCAGAGAATCCCATAGCATAGGCAAGGAGAGAAGGGTTGGGGAAGGATGGAATCATAGGATCATAGAATAGTTAGGGTTGGAAAGGACCTTAAGATCATCTAGTTCCAACCCCCTGCCATGGGCAGGGACACCTCACAGTAAACCATGCCACCCAAGGCTGGGTCCAACCTGGGCTTGAACACTGCCAGCTAAGTTTCACAGTTGCACCCTATGCAGCTGTGAAATACCTTTGAAGAAAAAACAAAGATGTATTTAATTGATATTTTCTTCCCCAGTTCGAGAGATACAGGGACTATGACCAATAGTATGTGAGAGACTAAGATTCCTTCTGTGAACAGAATGTGCCTTGTCTGGAGAAACAGGTTCCAGATAAATAAGATCTAGGGAAATGCTTTACATCCTTATCGTTCCTGAAGGCCTTTGAGGGAAATTACCAGCTGTTTGAAAACTGAGTGTAGCAGTTTGGAGAAACTACATAGAATTACCAAGAGCAATTAAGTGTGAGCGTATAGGAATAACTGTGTATTCATGAGAGTGTTAGGGTTAAAAGCAATGACTGTCACAGCTTTGGAGACAAAAAAACCCACCCATTCTTGTAACAGTGAGGTGAAAATTTGGGAATCCTAAAATGGACACTTGCTTTGAAAAATTATCTGTTTTAACACCAACTGTAGATCCAGACAGCTACTGTCTTTCACAAATGAAACTATACCCTCAATGCAGATGATTTCAATGGGAAGCTCTGCCCTGTCATGCTCACATACCTTTGGAGAAACACGAACAGTGTGGGGAGCCATGGAAGTGCTGTTCTTTTCTATGTACACCTGAAACTGAAAAGCTTTCAGATCCTCCAGGTCTTTTAGCAGAGTTGTTTTCTCTCCTCTTGCAGCATTATGTGTTACATTGCACATTGCTCCAGAAGAAAATTTGCACCTATCTTGTGGATACTTCAGATAAAAAATGTAGTGTTAATGGTTTGGAATGAAAGCCCACAGTGTGGTGATTCAAATCGACTTCCTCCAAATGCTTCATTTTTATGCTTCCTTTGAAAGCTTTTTTTTTTGTTTTTTTTTGTTTTTTTTGAGGAACTATAAGGAAAAAAGGGATATTTATTTCTAGATTCACATTAAATTCAGTAGAGCAAGGAAAAGAAACAAATGCTAATTGTTCTCTCTCCTGCATGAGCTACATATAGTCTGTAATATGTATGCTGTCAGGAGGGGCATGCAGCTTGCTTCTCCCTTGCCTCTGTCAAGCAGTTGTGAGTTACCACTTTGAAGTTCTACTGATGAAATGTGCATCAGGCAGGAACAGGATGATGTGCATTAGCCACTTTGAGTCAAACTGCATCTTTTCAGTTAGCCCTTTGTGACAGTATGCAAATGCATTGCCTCTAATCCCAGCACCATTTTTCTACTTCATAACTACTATGTTGCAAACTGTTGGTTGGTTATTTTTTTAAATAGATTTAGAAGAATACTCTGTGCATACTTGGTTCAACACTGGTGCGACCCTGGCTTTGTCCTGAAGAGCCCAAAGTACACCTGAAACATTTAGTACATGTCTAAATGGCAAAATAAGCTACTAAGCATGCATAAGCTGGCAGAGACCAAATTGATATGATGCTGACTGGCCATTCCTGCCTCTCAGTGAGGTTGGTCCACGGAGGCTGTAAACCAGGGGTAGGATACAACCAGAATCCACCCAGTGCAGATCTGCAGTGCCACTTAACAGCATAGGTGGCTTAGCAACCCCCGGCCTGACTGTTGCCACCAAAGTACCAAATGGAAATATTGCTTTTAAGCAAATAGGAGCAAAAGCATGTGGGTGTTGCTTTTGGAAGTAGTAAGGAAGCTGTACGTGCTCATGCCCCCTATTAAGCTTAGAATGAAATTTTCAAAAGCAGTTTACAATGTAGAAATCGTAATATAATCAAAATAGAAGTTTAGACACTGTAAATCACTTATATGGTTTATAGTGCTTGATGTACAGGAAAGCAAACAGTCCAACCAAAAGACAGGCAGTTGTTAATCCAAAGGCTGAGACAACTAAAATGCAACCTGGGAGCTATAAATAATTAATAGATAAATTAATAAAGACAATTCTAATGATGCTGTTATTACTTGTAGATTGAACTAAATGAGGACAGATGACTGGCTGGTTAGATTTTTTTGTCTGAGTATTGCAAACAGCAGAAAGGTAAAATACTTATTTAGACCATGAATAGCATATGATTTATTAAGTTCTTGATAACTGTATGTAGTGAACAGAAAGAAGTGAACATTTAAAGCACTAATTTTTCCTCTTGGTAAAAAATAAAATGCATAGAAGGAGGGTATATAGACTAAGAATTATATAATTATTGTAGTTGAAAATGAGATGTGGCTTTACGTGTAGTAAGCAGCATAACATTGCACACAGACAATTAGAGATATGGGGAAACTCTAATCAAAAAGTTAAGGCATGTCTTGATGATAACAGCCTATTACTTGATCCCAGTTCTCATATTTAACATCATGATGTTTATCAGTTTGCCTGGCTATTCATTGCTGATTGTGCTTTCCTGGGAGATTCCAAAACTGAATGAACATCCCTAAGCAGGATCTGATATATACCATTTATACCTTCAGAATGCCTGGGGAAAAAATGCTAATATAAAACAGCAGTTACCTCAAAGAAGCTGTTCCTTGAGCAGTATCGGGAGTGACAATGAGTTGGCATCTGTATACTTCTGTCCTCCAGATGTTTCCTCCAGATGGCAGAAATAGCACAGCATTACCTTTTTTTTATTTCACTAGCATATAGGATCCTACTCTAGGAGGGCTGTGGTTTCCAGCTGTAATTGTAAGCAGTATCTTTTTCTGGTCAGTATCTTGGTTATTTTTAATACTATGTGATTGTCATGTTGTTGCTATCCAGTTGTGGTATATTGTACTCAGAGTTCAAACACAGTACAGAATTGTCTGTGTTCAGGAAAGCATCACTAGTTTAGTGCTCATTTGCACTATCAGCGTCTCTTCCAAAACGAAACGGCATAATCAGAGAAAAAAAGAAAAAAAAGAGACAGAAAAGAACCCTCTTGAAACATAGCAACATGGCTCTTGAGGGATCATTCGGTGTTTTGACATCCTGTTTTATAATGGCACCGCTTTGCTACTTTATTACTCTTTAGAAAGCTCTCAGTTACGCTTGTGTGACTCCCTCTAGTGATGAAACAGTATGCAACTTACATGAAAAATCACTGTGTTAACTGGTGTTGCATTGCTTCTCCATGCTACTAACTGCACTGGCAAGGTCTGCACAGCCTGTAGAATAGGCATGGGCTCTGGTACTTCACTCTTTGCTACTGAAGTATGTTGTGAGTGTGGAAATGTCCATACGCAGAAGTTTGCACAGATCTCTGCTCCATGGCTGAATAACTCGTCCTATAACTAGTGGTCTTACTGCTAGATACAAAATTATTTTGTCAAGTACAGATTTTAAGGCATTAGAAAAAATTAGGGTAGGTGGTTTTGATATTGGCTATAGAATCATAGAACAGTTAGGGTTGG
Source organism: Forpus xanthops (assembly GCA_032466535.1). Classification (NCBI taxonomy): domain Eukaryota; kingdom Metazoa; phylum Chordata; class Aves; order Psittaciformes; family Psittacidae; genus Forpus; species Forpus xanthops. Next base: position 5,048 of record JASSUY010016889.1, read on the forward strand.
AAAGGACCTCAAGATCATCTAGTTCCAACCACCCTGCCATGGGCAGGGACACCTCCCACTAAACCATGCCACCCAAGGCAATGTCCAACCCGGCCTTGAACACCACCAGCAATGGAGCATTCACAACTTCCCTGGGCAATCCATTCCAGTGCCTCACCACCCTGACAGTAAAGAATTATTTCCTCAGATCCAATCTAAACTTCCCCTGTTTAAGTTGGAACCCATTACCCCTTGTCCTCTCAGTATAGTCCCTCATGAAGAGCCCTACGGTTGGCTTTCTGGGCTGCAAAAGCACACTCTGTGGATGCATAAATCAATAACGAGACTCAACATAGTTCTCTACTTCCCATTATGTAAAAGCAAATAAATTTCATTTTTAGAAATGTAACTAAACTACAGGGAGTGTTGCTATGTTTTCAGATGAAATTTTTATTTCTGTGTCTCGGTACAACTACTTCTTCATTCCAGTAACTAACAGGTATTTAAGGATGTAAGAGAGTATGTCTGGGGCCAATCTTAGGAACATATATCTTGGCATCTGCTACCTACTTTTCCATAACTTACAGAAGGACAATCCATAGCTCAGAGCCTTGCTTCTTAGCAGAGTGCCACCATACCTCAAGGTTGGGGTTTTTTTCAATCAAGTTATATTTACAAAATGGAAGAGTCTAATGTGGCTGGACGCAGAACCCTGTCTTGTGGATCTCCCCAACAGTCAAATTGCCACAGCCATTCTGACATCCTGTAATGTACCTGGCTTTGCAGGGAAAATCTGCAAGGAAATAGAAAGTAAGCTGTAGATAAACCTGTCACTAAACCTGTGGGTACTTACCTTCTATAGGATTTCTGTTTTGAATTTGAGCAAGGCAGTGAAGCATGTGGTGTTGTCAAGGACTTGCAATGCTGTTGCAGTAGCATTTTAACTAGTTGGTTTTGTATTTTTATTAATATAGAAAATTGAGCATTCAAGTACCAGTACCTCATCAGTGAATAGCTATTTCAGTGAGGCAGCTGGGCCAGGGAAGAACACAAGATACTTGGGTCTTTTTATAAATTCCTTTTCACATCTTTCCAGAAAGCAAAAAGTGGAGGGCAAACAGCAAGGGCCTCTGAGCAGAAATATGAAGTTGTGCATACAGACAAGGTCTAAACCAGCTCCTTTCCCACCAGGTTAAAATAAAACTATAGACTTCTGTCATTGTGCTGAGTTTCAGTTTAATCCAGTTAAAAACTACTAATCTATACAAAGTACAGAGTGGGCTTTTTTTTTTTTCTTTCTTACATATATTGCACTGGAGGATATGAATTTGTACAACACTGACCAAATATTACCCCTTCATCTTCCTATCAAAATCCCAGCCAAATGTAAAACCAAATCTCTGCATCTTTGTCTTGAAACCAGTTTCTCTGTGAAGTTACATTCAGTTTTCTCATAATCACCTCCTAAACGAAAAGCAGAGTACAGATGAAAGCAATGGTGCCCATGATATTCCAGTCCTTTACCTACCTATGATTATAGCTTTCTACTTTCTCACTTAGCTGTAAGCTTAATTTTATTTTTTCCCATCTTTAAAAAGCTCCTGAGAAATCAGCAGCATGGCAGAAATATGCTTTTAGTGGCTAATACTTCTAGTCTCTTTTATGGAAGAGAGAACCGAAGTAAAGTAAGACATCGGGATTGAAAACAACACTTTAAAAAGCAACAAATCTGCAAAACATTTAATGAGTGAGCATGACTTGAGCACATTGCATAACCTCTAAGGCAAATATTCCTCACAGTGAGATAACTCTTATTTAAACCACGCTTCAGCATTGATTCACAAAAATAGTTTGGCGAATTTACTGCACCTAGATGGAGACCTGGTTTAGCCTGGGCCTGAAGTATACCTTTCCTCTACAGAGGAAGACAGTATTGGGTAAACTGTCTGTCAACAGACCAGAACTGACAAACCAGCTTTTGTAAGAGCATCCATTCAGTCCTTGCCATCTTTGTAGCCATGTGATACAGGTACCCATACATATGTGATTTTTGTAATCAGGTGGACAAGCAAACTTCTAGTTTGGGCTCTAATATGAAAAACATTTAGGCAACAAACTTAACATGTGTTCAGTAAGAGTTCCATAACTTAAGTGTTATTGAGGACTGAGGCTCTGACTTCCACATGATTTAGGGCAAGTAACTGTCAGTTTGACTAAACCTTGATTATTGTTAAGAGACAAAACCATCACCAATTCTAAGCTGTAAAAAACTGCCTGTTTCCACTTCTAAAAAAATGAACACAAAGTCTGTAGTATATTGCTAAACTGCAAACCTAATAATTAATTTAACACTGACAGGAACAACATTTATGTATCAGGTAGCAAATGAAGGAAAAATGCACACTGTTTTACATTGATCACACCTCAGTGGCTAGCTGAAATGCAAAACAAGCAACTTTTGCTAATGCTAACTCATGATGAAACAAGTGAAAATTCTGGCTCCTCACAAGAGGCTTCCTCAGTGTCATCACAGACACTATACCGTGGCAAGGAGAAGCCAAGTTCAGCACCCAAGTTACAACAGCTCTTTAAAAAGCTCTGGATGTTTCAAACTAAATGGGCTAATGGGGATATAATGCCCATCTCCAACAGTAAAATATAAGAGGTTGCACTGGAACCAAAGCTTGAGCATTACGTTACAAAGCACATCATTACACATAATGACATTTGTTGTTAGGAGGCAGCTGTAGCCTAAAGGAATGATTTGTACGATAGAAATGCCTTCACACCAAAGGTTTCAGTCCTTGGTTCTCTGCAAACATCTGTGATTGCATTATGTCCTCTCTAAACTTTCATGCAGGATGGGGGGAACACAAGAAAATTTTACCCTTGCCTTTTCCATGACATTTAGGTAAGTTTCTCTGTTTTCTTCCTCACTCATCCATTATCAGGCCAAAACCCCAAAGCCAGAGCTATGGCACTGAGAAACTCAGTCTGGGTGTAGCTGTAGCTATGTCTGGGCCTCTTAACAAACAGATGAAGTTGTTGAAAGGTATTTTAGTCTCCTGACAAAGACATAATCAAACTGGTGTTACATGGAAATGACAAACAGCAGAGACATTGGGTTTGGAAACTAAATTGTTAACCTCTTGCACAGAGAACAAAAAATAAAAATAATTCTAATTATTTGAATAATACAGATGAAGGAAATATGACATGACAACTAACAAGATGAAACAGATGAGGAAATCCAACGTGTTCCGGGAGTAGGGTCTGTTATATTGCCTGGAGAACAAGAATATGTTTAGGCCTGATGAAAAAAGCCTTAAACATGGAGGAATGTGCCTAGCTTCTATCAATGAAAGCTCTTCAGAGTGAGAAACCTTCCAAATGTCAATAGAAAACGTAACTGCTGCCTATCTTTTTTGAGTTTGCTTAAAATATTCATGTCTTATTCAGAAAGGAGTATCTTCCTATAACAGAGGCTTGCCTCTGTTTCTTTGGTCAAAACCCATATGATGTCCTTTAATGACACTGTCAGCAGTTAGCAGCAGAAGGGGAAGGAAATACAAACACACCTTGGCAAGCATTCTTTGCATCAGCTCAAAGCCAGCATTCTACAGTCAGAACAAACTGTGTTTCAAAAAAAAAAATCCCAAAAAGGAAACAAACCCAGGCCAAACAAAACACAAACAAACAAAAAAAAAAAACCAAAATCCCAAACAGCAAACACAAAACCCTCAGCAAATAAAAAAGGATGAAACAGGATTTATACTTTAGGATACTTTCAGTCTGAAACAGTTGAAAGCAAGGACTATCACACAATTTTTTAACATTCTAGTAAAACTCACAGGAAAATCAACTTATTCTTGTAAAACCTTGGCTTACAATATTAGGGACCTAGCCTGATTTAATACCAAAATAATACAATCAAGTAGCACCCCGGTTTTAGGACACTTCATAAACTTACATGAACTGCTGAAGAACTAATTGAAAGTTAATAGTGAGCCTCTTAAGTTAAAGATTCATGTGTGAGAAAAGCTTTCTGAAGCACATGGTGCATTTTGAAAAACCTGCCATTATCACAGGAGGTAGGATAATCTGTACAGAAAAAGACATTGAGTCTTCTTCTGTTTTGTACAGTATTTCCATCAACCTAAAAAGCTTACTTAATAACATGCAAAATTTTGAGATCAGCTGGCACCTAATGAAAAGAAACAGGGATCAAAATACTGTCCCAAGAGCCAGCTGAGTATTCAACGGCTACATCGAATTAATCTCAGCAAGGAGGACGGTTCAGATCAATATACCAGAAGTACAGTATTCCTTTTGAAGGCTTAAAGTGAAATTCTTATGCTTCTGTAAACATGAAAAATATTCACTGTTCCACATCATTCTTTGCTGTGTTTAGATTTTTCGAAAGTGCAAATCTGTTCTGATTAAAGATAAGAAGTTTGATTTTTTTATTTGGTCTCAAGAGTTTGGTAGTGCTGGAAACGGTAGGCCTTTATCTACGGTATATTTTGCTTATTAAGATCATTAAACCCATATTTTGCTTCTCAGCATTTCTGGAAAATTTCTACATAAAACTAGACCTAATATGACATTCAGGTCAGTTCCCTGCCTCCTCTCTGAGAAGACTGCAATTCATGCCTAAAGATAGAATGGCAGACATCATCTCTGTTTTTCCAAGAGGAGAGTTCAACAGCTCTGGCCATAAAAATTTTCATATATATAGTTTCCTTAATTCCCTCCTCCACTATAGCCTCTAATGATCCCCCTGTTGTTTTTCTCACTGATGCACTGGAGAAAAAAATTACTTTATGATTCAAGTCTGACTGATAGTTCATCTCTAATGTTCCAAATGATTTTACGATGATTCTTCTGGGGAAGAAAGTGGAGAGTTCACATTTCACTCTGATTTTTTGCCCACCCCCCGCCAAGACCCCTAAATAATAAAGATGCTATAAAGTTGAGGCACAAGTGGTTAAGGGTGAATTTGATCAGTTCTCGCAGCTGGTTCTTGGACATGTCCTGGTGGTAAAGGCTGATCACCTTCCACAGGATGTTTTGGTGCATCTTCAACTTTGTGTTCCCCAGCTGTAAAACAAGAATAAAACAGCCTGTACCTTTCCAGTTCTTATATTGCTCCAGTCAGGGAAATACAGGAGCAAATATTTAGCTTGTTTTTCTAAGCTTCCCATACTGAGATTAAAAATTTTGTAAGCATGTAATATATTTCAGAAAGAATAATCTCCAAAGCACAAAAAAAACCTCCATTGACCATGCGTTACAGTTAAGTACCAATACGTACCTCGCTATTTTGCTGCAATGATGTATTATGACACTGTTTTCTGAGAGTGTTGAAGCAATTGGTCATTCATATAACCTAAAACTAAGTTGTCATGTCATGTTGTGCACAACTGCTAGTAAATTTACCGTTGAGGAGAGACCTGAAAGCATTTAAAGGCTTTGATTTGTTCTGCAGCCTGAGACTGGTCTGATGTTCTGTGGCTGCATTACTGGACCTGGTCACTTTATATTTGTATTCCTCTCTGGATGCTCAGAAATCCTAGATATGCCAGATAGCAGTATTTTTAGACTGACAGGTACAACACAATCCTTCTGTGCCCATTTGATGACTTGAGTTAGAACTAAGATTTTTTTTTTATTATGGACTTCAAAGTACTAAGATTTCAGAAACATTTTATGAGAGTCCCATAAGTGCCTTAATGACAGTTTAGCAAACCCACCTACAGAGATCCTTAAAACCACATTAACAGTTTCAATGGGAAATAGAATTTTAATGACTTTTACATTGGAGGTCTTATTTTAAAGTTTGCACAGAAAGCTACATACGGGGTTGGAATTTCAGTTCTCCAGCTGGTCCTGCAGGAGGATTTCCCTGCTGTAGTTTCTTTTGCTCCATCTGTTTTACAACCTGATGAAACATAAAATATGACATTTGAAAAGCTTAAATCTGTAAACTTTTTCTGATACAACACACATGAATACAATTAAACTTTGCAGTCACCATATAAAGTCTTCATTAATAGGAATACTACTGAGTTGAGATGCTCACATTGTTTGCTATAATCCTGAATGCAAGATTATGTTTTGCTATCATTAGTTTAGAATTCAGCTGGGCCTCATGAGAAATCAAGGTAAAAAACACTCCAGAGCTGGGGACTGTAATGAGCTGTTACACATATGAGGATACAGAATAGGAAAAAAAATTTCTGTTCTCATAAGTACCTGCTGAAACTCTTGTTTCTGAGCTTGAAGCTGGTCATGCTGCCTCTGTAGCTCTTCCTTCTGCTTCTGAAGATCTTCAGCCTTTTTTCTAAGTTCATCTTCCTGCTGAGAAATATGACTTTCAAATTCCTTCAGCTCGTCCTCAGTGAAGAGCTGCTGCTGATCTAGTGTCTGCAAGAAAATACAAATGTATTTAGCCAGAATGTGTACATATTTTTATTATCTTCCCACTGAAATCATTATTAGATGAACTGAACAGTTTGCTAAACAACCCTCAGAATTTTCACCTAAATACTCAGAGATGACACTGTGAAGAGTTACTACGCTCACTGTAAGAAACAGCAAAATGGCCGTTTGTCAGCTATTTTCGCATCAAAATTCTACTACAGATTTAGAAATAGGAGAAAAAATTCCTCTTGCTTCCAGCTGAGCTGTCGTCTTCCCTTGTGATTCATAAATGTTTATTTTCTGTTTGAAATGTGGGAAATGCTCTTCTAGAGCCCACAGGGTGGCGCAAGACCTTTTCTGTTTGTGTGTGCACCATAAAGTGCTACATTTGTACACCACTTTAGCTAAGATGCTTAACCACATACATATCAAAACAGAACTGAAAAAAGAAAAGGTCAGAGACATGCCATTTGGTTTCCTGGTTAGAGTGATGTAGTACCGTATGCTGCACTTGGAACACATTCTCATTACCTCCCAGCTATCTGGCTCCAAAAATTCTTTTTTCTCTGTAGCTCGCAGGAACTCTTCTAAAGTCACTAGCCGGTCCTTGTTAATATCAACCTATTTAAAGCAAAAATTAAACTCAACATAAAGGATGGGTTTTGGTGGAGCTAATGCTTAATTTCATCATGCCAATATCTTAAAATATGACCATTATACTTTAAAACTCTCATTTTTAAGTGACTACTTGCCACTTCTGACAACTTCTCTCACAGGTTATATAGCTTAACAATAACAGAAAAAGTACATCCTCACATTTTACTTCCAAATCCACTGGCTTTATTGGAAACATTATTTGTGATCACAGCCCCAGTGCTAATAGTGGAATGCTTGATTTTTTTGATTAAAATGTTTTGTAGCTTTCTGGTAATAATTTTGTAACTGTGAGTCAGAGTAACCTCCACCATCCTTTGGATAGGTGGTTTTGAAACATGAAAAAGACCCCAACTGAATTGTGCCAAAATCCTTTAAGGGGAAGGGAAGAAATGCTTCCTTTTATGATTAACAGAAGACCAGGCTTGCTATGTTGCTCAAGGTTATGGAATATAGTTAAATACAGAAAAGATGTGAGTGAAAAAGTCAGTGGTTCAAAATACCCTCTTCCCTTTCCTCTGTCTCCTGAGATGAAAACCTATCAGAACTATTCACTGTCATAGGTGATACTTTGAGCTCTGAGACTTCTTAGGAAGGGATGAAGGTGAGACAAGAAGACACTGCCCAACTCTTCCACCTCAAACATAAATTTTACATATTTGCCAACTAAAAAGCACATTTCCCATCTTCCCTGTTTGACACAAAATTCATAGGGAATTTCCACTGAACCTCAGTCTCTGCAAAAGATGGAGGCTAGAGCACAGTCCCTTCTCTGGGACTTCTTAAATAGAAACTAGTCAGCAGGCATTTACACCAGAATATGAGGACAGCACTTGAGTATTGTAACTTTATATGAATCATAGCAGAAACAGCATTCAGTGTCACAGGTTATCCCTTTCTGCTGTACTTGGACAACCCTTCATGTTAGGAGCTCTGTATTTCTTGAACACAGAAGGAAATTAGCAGCTCTACTGAATGTCAGTCCCCACCTCGTTCATTACATGTTCTCTCATTCTCAGCCTTTCTTCTTCCATTTCAACCATGTCATCCTCTTCATTTTTGGGATCATAAACTTTTTCTAGCTGAAATTCAGAATTAGCATATGTTAATTTGGGGAATGGGCTGCTCATTCAAATGAAAGAGTGTATATGAACAGTAGCATGAGATGCTGCTAAAAAAATGAGTTCACCATTTTTCCAATACTGTGAGAGTGTATTTTAGCATAGCATTCAAGCATAGTCTTCAAGCAACAAGTAAGCCTTTCATTGCTAAGCATGAAGTTTTCAGTTAATTCATATAATCTGTTGAAAGTTTAGTCGTAATCCAGTGCTGTGGAAGGTACAGTAAGATTGACCATTCTGATCCAACATTTAACTCAAAGTAGGCAGAATTTTCACATGGTTTCTGGAAGAGCAATGAGTAGCTCTTTCACCAGAGCATGCAGCTGACCCTGTAAGCATTCATGAAATCTAGAAAAGATTATAAGAGTAGGTATTGACAGCCATAGTACTAGATCTCTGAATGGGAAGTTCAGGGCTTTTTTCCTGCTATACTGAAACAGAACTTACTGGAAAAATTAAGACTAAAACCCTGTGTTTAGTCATTGATTCTGCAACTCCCTTCACTAGAAATTTCAATACTTCACTCTCATTTTCCTCTGGGAGGCAAGGTAATTGCATTTTCATGCACCAAAAAGACGATGCTAAAAGAAACTAAGAGCTTGTCTACATCAGATGTACCTGTCCTTCAAACTACCTAGATACAGAATATGTGAAATTTCTGTAGCCAGTTCCATATTGTGCTGCCTTTGAGCCAATTGAGCGTGATCCTTTTTCTCTCAACAAGCCTTATGACTTCTTGATAAGCACTGAATAAACACAGCTACACAGCCTCGGAACCTCTACCAGGCTGCATCTAGCCAGAGCAGGAGTGCAGCTTTCTGCATTGCAATTCATACAGAAATAGCTATCCTGCAGATTAATTATAAAATCTCAAACAATCCTGTGGCAGAGAAATATATGAACACTAGATATCTGATGTCTGAGTCCTATGCTTCAACTACTTTATTTTCCCTAATGATACAATTTTACACTTTTGCAGAAATATTAAGGATGCACAAAACATGGCATGAATACTGTAACTTATAGTCCCAAGCCCCCAAATATAATGGAAAAAATACAGACATCACTGCTACCATTTACTGAAACAAGTTATGTTTCTGAGTTTCTTACCTCTTTCGTAAACAGAGCTTCTAATTCTTGCTCATCCAGGAAACCATCGTTATTGACATCTAGAAAAGAAAGTGTTGAAAATACGAGTAGGTACAGAAAGTAATACGTGTAGTAGATCTCCATAGCAGCCTTCCAGCATCTGAAGGGGGGGGCCTATAGGGACGCTGGGGAGGGACTCTTCATGAGGGACTGTGCTGAGAGGACAAGGGGTAACGGGTTAAAACTTAAACAGGGAAAGTTTAGACTGGATCTTTAGTGTAAGGGTGGTGAGGCACTGGAAGGGTTGCCCAGGGAAGTTGTGAATGCTCCACCACTGGCGGTGTTCAAGGCTGGGTTGGACAAAGCCTTGGGTGGCATGGTTTAGTGGGAGGTGTCCCTGCCCATAGCAGGGAGGCTGGAACTAGATGATCTTAAGGTCCTTTCCAATCCTAACTATTCTATGATTCTATGAGTTAAGTATCAGCATACACATCTCATGTGGATTAAGACCTCATTTAACAAGATGCTGATTGCATAGGTTGTTTTCATCAGGCACTGGCTGAACTGTACTGCCATTTTTGGCTGGCTGGACAAGTCTAGAACAATGTCCTTGCTTCTTAGATTAGCAAACTGAAATAGGTCACAACAGACATGCACAGACTGTAACTGCCAAAAAATATTGCTGAGGACAAGTTGTGGCAACTTAACAACTAAATTTGTAAATACAATTAGGAGCAAAAAAAAAAAATTTGTAGGAAAAATTTGTTAACCAACAGCATGACTCTCCAAATAAACTAAAGATTTATGTGAAAATTTATGTGTTTGAGAGGAGATCACTGTAGAATGACTTTTCATGACAAATGCAGAGAGGAAAATACTTGAGAATTAATGCACATTTTATCTTCCATTCTACTCTGAATATTGTTATACTACCTCTAAAATGGAAAGAGAATGACTACTTGAAATAAGTATTATTACGCAATATTTTTAATTGCTTCAAAGTTTTACATATAATAAGCTAAAAGGCAAAAGGCTATTTCAGCTATTTCTGTTTTGGTAAAATTGGCTCAAAAAAGCTATCCAAAAGTTTCAGAACAGTATCTTTCAAGATCTCTTTATAGAAAGAAGAAATAAGGTTTAATAAGTATAATACATATTTATATATTGTATAAACAAAGATAGAAGTTCAGACTCAAGCTAAAACACTTCAGTTAAATTATCATCTTTGGGATTAGTCAAATTCTAAGTACTATTAAGCTCTTCACAGCCCAGTGCCAGGCAAGATACTTTATTATGAAGCATTTAACAATGTCAGAATATAAGGTTACGCATGTATATAATCCCATTAAAAGCAAAATGGCCACTGAGATGCATCCTCATCACTGCTACTATTTTATTGTTTATAGCTGCTCAGAAATACAGAAGCAGGACTGGAGCGCATTTTGGTTTTTGTTTTATTAAGGGAATCTTGCCTCTGAAGATGTGTGGCATTTCTGTGACTATTCCAAAGATAAGTGGAGTGTGGGACTTCTCTCCAGACACGATGAGAAAGTGGAGTTGCCAGTTTTCCATGCCTCTATTTACTCCTAGTGCATAGTCTGTAAGCAGTTATAGATATAGACAGCCCTCTAACTTCTCATACTTCCATGAGGAATCATTACTGCATTGGCTGTATGATTTTATGAGTAGTTAAACGAAACCCTGTTTTCAACTTTTAAACCCCATTTAAAACATTGCATTAAACTTAGAATCAATAACATAATTATTTTCTCCTCTGTACTCTTCTGATGCATTCAAATTGCTCAAGGTATAAGACTTCACCCTAGCATAAGTAAAGTTTGCCTGGAACAAAAGTAACAGAAAGTCACTTCACTCATTCATTAAATTAAGCTAAACTTCTTACCATGTAATTTGAAAAATGTTTTGGGGTCAAATTCATTAGGATCCAGCCCATCTGCTTCTTCCCACACCTCTTTCAGTTGATCTTTGCTTCCCTAGAGATTGGTTACAAAAAAAAACTATTCAAAAGGTGATTAAGTGTAATTTTTCTGCATTACCTTTGCATTACAGTGTCTTTGAAAGTCTTTATTTCCTGATTAGTCGTGTTGCAAACAGAATCACTAGGATTTTCCTTAATTCCCTTCTGGTTAGGTCTAATACTTTCAGTAGACAGGCCAGGGAAAGAGGGAGTGTTGAGGAAATGCATATTCTGATCCAATGAACACCTGCAATAATCAGTTATAGCCACACAGCCTCATGCAGAGTAAGAGCTAAAGGAAATGTGTTTGCCTTCTCTAGAAGAAATGGTACTGTGATGCAGTTCCTAGGAGGCCAGGAATACATGAAGGGAGCCCTATAGTTTTAGATACCAATCTGGCTTCTTCCTCATAAGTTTTTGTTTCTTTGTAGATAACAGTTCTGACAGCAAATACAATACTTGTCAGAAAAATGGGGAGGTTTGTAATGCTCTCAGCATTGTTCCCACACTTTGCTCCCATGTCAGTGGGAAGAGGCAACTGCTCTTTATTATCTTTTTCTCTCTGGAAAGAAAAGTTTCCACCCAATCATGTAAGAATACACTGTGACCTTACAGGATGGTGAACTTTAGGGTGATCTCCATGTTTTTTCTTCATCTCCTCAAACTTTGATTCTTCTCGCTGTCTCTTTTCTTCATCGAGTGTTTTTAAATACTCTCTCCTCTCATGTTCTTTCATCATCTCGTATTTCTTAAACTCCTCATGGCGGGTCTTATCATAGTTTTCCAGGTCACTTGTTGCCTAAAATTACAGATATATGCAGACATTTGATTATGCTACATGACTGTGTTAACACATGACATTAAAACCACTGACACATGGGCAAGGCTGGCCATATTGCCATTCGCCTTTTCAAGATAAGGCAGACTAGTTGGGGGTTTCCTTTAATGTGACAGTGATGGAGAAACAGCTCTTCTCATTTTGATATTTTCACAGAAATTAATCTGCAAGTGTTCAACTACTAGATAATTTTTGTAACTATACAGTACTGCAAGATGGCATCAAGACGTCCTTGCTCATCAGTTGAGAATAAATTAACTCAAGTTAAGTAATTCCTATACTAATAAAGTGCAGCTTCAAATAGTTCCATTAACTCCTTGATTATTTCAGAATAGGAACATTTGTAGCTTATCCTCCAGTTTAATGAAAAATGTGCCTTCATTAACAGTGGGAGTTAGTTTGCAGTAGCTTAATACAGATTTAATAAAAAAAAATATACGGAGAGAAAGAGAGTGAGGGGATAATTTCTGACAGGTACTTGCATACAGTTTAGAGATGTATCATTCTCAGACAGCTCAAGGTATTAACAGGATATATATAGTAGTGCTTTTCAAATGAACAAGTTTATACCCGATATAGTCTCTCCATTATTTACATTTTAATTTTCAGATTCACTGTATCTTTTAAAAACCACTAACAAAGCAAAGACATCTCCCCTCCAGAATTCCCATTACACTCTGTCAAGTCTCAGCTGAGAAATGAAAAGACAAAAGTTATAATAAAAGAACTGCCCTGCTGAGGATATGCTCCTCCTAGCCATCCCAGAAGTGATGCTCAGAAATGGCAAGAAACATTAGATCTATATAAAAAACATGTTTACAGAAAATTGAGATAAAATTTTCCAAGGGTAAAAAAAAAAACCCACAAAAATTACAAAAAACTTGAAGTACACCCTAAATTACAATTTACTTTGGAAACATAAAATCTGTCGAATTCTCATGTCAGACATGTATTGCTCTCTAAAGCATATCTGAGATAAAAGTCTTTTTTTCCCCTTAGGAAGTATGTTTTTTCCAGCAGCTGAAAAAAGCCATGCCATGCTTAGCTTAATTGCATCCCCTTTATTTAACATACACTACACCTCCCCCCCCAACACACATCTGTGAATGATACTGAATCTGTTAAATAGACATTGAAAGTCATGCCCAGCATTTGCAACTTCTAATATTGGTATCTTAAATTCTACTCTGCTGTGGTTTTGCAGCTTGACATATATATAATAGATAACAAAATTCAAATTGCCAGTTTAGGGATGATTATTTATATAATTCTGTGAGACAACTAAACAATTCAGAAACAGAAAGCAGTAAATACACTCGGGAAAAATGTACTCCTATCAAAACCGTATTTAATTTAAAGGTACCCAGAAAGATGTAATTTATTCCTGAAGTGGTTTGTGCTGATACATGAAAGCAAGTCCTGTTAAGATGCCACCCCAAAATTTATGGGCATAATATAGCATAATGAACACTGACAATAGTTTTGAATTGTGCAATAGAGACAACTGACTTTTCTCTGGAAATGAAAACTGCATGTCATTTATAAAGAAGTAATATTTGTAAAAGGATTTGCTTTTATCAGAGAAAAAATCCCATAACTAATACCAGAAAACCCCACAGTAGCTTATATCTAGCACTCACAGCTTTGATCAACATATCTAAGTCTTTAGGTTCGAACGTGTCAGGATTCTGATGGTTCAGGTGCTCAAACTGTTTAAGAAGAGCCTGATGGTCTATGCCAGTGTCTGCAAGAACAAGATATAAGTGTAAAACATTGAAATAAGTTTGAAATCAAGTGAGATCAGGAAGTTAAAAACTTTCACATGGGTACTTGTGCCTTGTAAGTATCTAAGGCTCCCTGAGGACTGGATAATTTTTTCACTGTGGGAAGAAACAACAGCAACACTTATAAAGTTGCTTTTGCTGAAGGATATCAGCAAACTTGATAGCAATTTGCACTATATTCCTTCTGATTAAGGCTTGTATTTCAGCAAGGAAAAGTATAATCAATTTGAGCATCACAAACTAAGAAAAACATTTTATTCTCTTTTATACAGATGAGGCAGTTGAAGTTATGTACCATATCAAAGCTAACAACTTGCATCTTTTTCCTGAACTGGGAAAAATCTGACTCTTCTATTGCTCATACATTTTACAAATGACACATATCTAGTAAAAGATGTATGCACAATATGTTGTAAAATTAAATCAGATAAGCAGATATACAAATTTCATTTGTGCAAATTGAGAAATACAAAACAGTGGAGAATCAGGTTCTGTGTCTAGAAGCTTCAAATACTTCTGTCTTTCTTACAACAGGAACAATACCCACCAATATCCATTCACAATGTACTAACAACAAAACACATTTCTACAACAGGCTTTTCTAGCTGTTACCACGGTTTCTGACTACTAATGCTAGATAATGATGCTATCTTAAGCAGCATATAGTTGATGTGTTATGTATACCAATTTTAACAAGCTTTTACTAGATGGCTTAGCAAAGAATATTTTTTTAAAAAACTGGTAAACACAATTTTGAACACATTATTCTTTGGCAAACTGTCTTACACTCAGTACTGTGCTTGTATTATCAAAACAGCAAACACTGGCTGGAGCAGATTTCAACCACCATTCCTTCCTCGTGAGATCATAACTTCTGTTGAAATGTATAAGCCTCAGCCTGTTTTTGAAGCGTAAGTGTAATAATCAACTTTAAAAATACACAAACAGAACAAAAAAATGTTTAAAAATACATCTGGATCAGGACAGAATATATGCAGAATATAATCTCAAATCTTTTTTTTTTTTCTTAAGACCTCATCCATCTGGCAGGGAAGAGAATGCGGGGGTTTGTATGCTTTTTTTCTCACTTTGTTTTAGATGACCAAGATGTGAAGTGGTTAAGTAGTGTTACAGAGAAAAGATTAACAGAACAAATAAAAGGAAATCAAACAACTTTGCCTGCTATTACTACAAAATGCTTTTTTATACATGTTCCAAGATGTTGCCCAGGTGTACAGATGCAGCTGTTATTTTATTGATAACCTGGCCATACTTGCTGTATGAAATGTTAAGTACTCACTGGCAGGGCTGATTATCAACTTTATAAAACATTGTCCTACTCCCAGTATTTTCACATCTTAGCAGCCATCTGTGTATTTTGAACTGCAATCATAGAATCATAGAACAGTTAGGG
>JASSUY010016890.1:0-11338 GCA_032466535.1 Forpus xanthops
TGTAGAGCTGAATTGCTCTTACTAAATTGGGCAGCTCAACAAAAGGTAAAATAAGGTTTATGTTCCAAACATGCTTAATGTTTCAGTAGCCAATTGCCACTATTGATGAATCCAGACCAGCAGAGGTTCTATATGGCGAACGCTGTTGGACTGGTAGCTGCAGCTGATTAGACTGGGCAGTGTGGTGCACTATTGGTGAATTTGGATCACTACAGTTTCAATACTGTGAATGAGACTGGACTGGTAGCTGCATATCAGAGCTGTTCCCTGTCCTTTTTCTAATAAGGCATGGGTGTTTGCTTTCCCCCCTTTTAACGCAACACCAAAACTAACCAAAGAGGTATTCCATACCACAGCATGTCATGTCTACTATATAAACTGGGGACAGTTACCTGGAAGGATTAAATCACTGCTGGCGTCAGGCTGAGTATCGGTCTGTGGGTGGTGAGCGGTTATATTCTCTTCCCTTGTTATTTCCTTATTATTGTAATTATTGCTGGTAGCAGCAGTGGTTTGTGTTATACCTTAGTTACTAGACTGTTCTTATCTCAACCCGTGGGAGTTACATTCTTTTAATTCTCCTCCCCATCCCCTGGGAGAGGGCTGGAGGAAAGAGGGGGGAGTGAGTGAGGGCTGCATGGCTGACTTGCCGACTGGGTTTAAACCACTACAGGGAGAGAGTTGACAGTTTATAAAACAACATATGGGTGCTGGGCATCCAAACTTTTTCTCTTTGAAAATATTTTTATATGTGCACATTTATATATACACAGGGTTGGTTATTTTATTTTTTTTGTGTGTTTTTTTTTTAATATGTTTTTTAAAATTTACCATTGAGTCTCATCTAATGGATCTCAGGGAAATATTTTTAAATGGGCAGACCTTCACTCCCATCTTCATTTTTTTGCACAGTCAAGAAAATGTAAATTACCTTAAGAGGGCACCTGAAGCTCTTTGACAACATGGGTTAACCATAACTATGATGGCTGGCACAAATAACTTGAAGTAAAAAACATGTTGCTGTCACAGAAGATGTCTCAGAAGTTTTCAAACAACTGTCCATGTTCAAGCAAATAAGAAACACATTGTCTGAAATTTTTTTGCTAGGTTTTTTTAAGTATCTTCTTGAAATGCATTGTAAAACAAGAATAATCAACTAAAATAAATTTAAAAAAATAATTAAAATCTTAAGTTCTCTGCAAATAATTGGAAAACAATTAGTTCATAATACTTACTTTTAGATAGTTTTTCAGTTTTCCCAGAGAAGGCTTAAAGAAAATCTTCAATCTACTCTGCAGGTTAAAAAGGAGCAATATCCCAGTTATTCTGTTAGAGCTTTGTCATTCACATATTTTTTTTATAAATCTACAGTACCAAATGCACTTGATTATGTAAAAATTGTAGAAATAACCACTATGTTAGCTCCATATTTTTTGTTTATTTGTTTTTTTTTCTCATCACCAAATTTTTTGCTGAATCATATGGAGCTTCACATGTAGTTGAAATATATTTGGAAGAGTTACCAAGATACTGTGACTTATTTATGCATGGAAGAAGAATTTCTGTGATTTCTTTGAGGAATGCTTTCTTTTAAAAAAGTGTAATGAGTCACAATGAATGTCAAATGCTTCAAAAAGTAAAAGACAGCGTTTAGTGAGAAACTTTGAGCCTTTCAGTTTCCAAGTACAGCAGTCAAAGGGAGACTTTTCTTCCACACTCTATCATTACCCCTTCAGCCCCTCTGACATTTTGACATATCATCATTTCCATGATCTCAAGCATGTATACATTGATTTTTCAATCATTCTCTATTAAACCCAACAAAAGAAATTTAATGATCCAATCGAGTCAATCCAGGGGAAATAACTGCTATTAAAAGACTCATGCTACTCCCAAAGTTTTCTTTTTTTTTGTTGTTTTCTCAACTGAGATAAACAAAAGTTGCTTGTTCCCTCCAAAATAAAAAATCGTATGTGAGTGAGGGGATATTGAATGGCTTGAAGGCAATGAAATCATCTGTAGCCATAGTAACTGAGGATCCCTGCCAGAGTCACAGACCACTGCTGGGAGAAAGACATGCTGCCTCCTAAAAGAGCATTTGGGATTTCTGCAGCTCAGCTAAGCTATGATGGAGCTTCTTAGACATAATCTCCAGGTCAGTGCAGGAAGGAGGCAAGAACACAGCCTTTCTTCCTTTAGGGAAGTTACTTCTGCATGGAGGACAAAGTTCGTGGTGCGTTTGAGAAACATAGCTGTGGCACATACAGAGAAGATGCTTCTTGTGCACTGACAGAGAAACAGTTACTTTGTAACACATATATCTGCTAGCAATTTCTCATACGTTGACTATATATTGCTAAAAGTCTATCTCTAAATGTGCTTTTTATTGGCATCTTTCCAAAAAGTAAGAACTAATATTAAGTATGAAGGATCAGTATTTCATAAAGAGGATAGAAAAGTTGTTGCATCAACTCTGCAGGCATGAAAGCCTGATATTATGGTTCCCATATTGCAACATTACCAGTCCTGTTAGTTCCCACTGGATCTTTCCTCTTTTATCAGCAGAAACCTTTCTGGCTTATTCATGTGCATTGGAACAGAGAGTTCTGGCATTTGGTGAAAACTTGATGAGCAGATGTAAGCGTTGGCAGAGCGTTTCTGGGGAATACAGACTGACTGACAGAAAATGCACAGTATTACCTCTTTAAGGGCTGAAATAGGAAGTCTTTTCCCTTCCTGTTCTCTTGGGACAAGAACAACTGTATGTAACTTACCTTTTCCCTTATTAAGAAAAGATACACCCATATAGAAACAAAGCACTGCATCCAATTAGTGTATACAGCCACAGCTTCCCTGCCCTGAATTCCTTTGTCAAAGGTAATAAACCTGTGGATATTTTTTACTGACTTTTTTTGACTCCGGACATCCAATGAAGTTCAAGCATTCAACAAAATGATTGGACAAACATAAGTGGATGTTCCCACAGGGTCAGGAGCTGAAATCTTAGGCAAGTACAGAATATGGCTTGTCTTGGGCCATTTATTCTGCCTACCACTGTCCCAGCTTGCTCATGAAAGCTTGCCACACCAGTTGGATAAGGTGAATACAAGTCTTTTTGAGGGATTTCCTCTATCATGTACAAAAAACGCAGAGAGACCTTGTAGACAACTGAAGTTTGACTCCCCTTTGTTATTTAGTGACTTCTCCATGTTATGAAAGTGATGATCTAACTTGGACCAAGGATCAGGTTTGATTTTAGCCATCTTCCTCTGGTCCATGTCCAAGCTATGATACAGATGCAGCCTACCTGATTTCATACAGAGTATGAGAATAGATTCCTGAGCAAATAAAATGAAGCTTTTACAGATTTTTATAGATTTGTATCAAATACAAGCAGCTGGAGAAGTCTGCAGTTTAACAGTTACGTAACATTCTTGTCTTGGGCTGGTCAAAGCTGTAGAAATGTTTAATTGTCTTGGAAAAAATGATTATACTAATGCAGCTACACTTTTTCAGCATGTGGGGTAATGGGCAACACCAGGAAGTACCAAAACAGGTTCTGTCAGATTCAGCACATCTGCAGCAATTAGACTATGAAGGAAGAGGAATCTCAATACCCAAAAGAGGTTATAACATTTTGAGAATTCGGAACTAAGTAAATGATAGTTGGATCTAAAGGATTAGAAAGAATAAAATAAAATACCTGTATTTGGAAAAGACAGAAGAAACAATCAAGTCTCTCAAGCTCTCACTTTTTTCTTAGATCTTTCCCAAGCACTGAATCAGACACTTGTAAGGTTGTTTGCTCTCATTTGCAGATGCCTATGGAGACTGTCAAGCAAATAAGAGGTCCATTTCAATTTTAATGTTTCAAATAAAATGATATAATTATTTGTTAGTTTACAAGAACTTTCCTTTCCTAATTTCATTTTGCATATTTTTTGCAATACACTGAGTAATTTTGGAAGCTAGCTGAATACTATTTCCTTCACGGAAGCAGTTGCAGTCTTTTATTATATCAATCAATTTATTATATCAATCATGCTTCTCAATATATTCAGAATTTCTCTGTGTTTCATAGAAATCAGTCTAAAATAATCAGCAACCTGCCGTGCAATGATTGCAATTACAGTTGTGTAAATCTTGGCCGTTTCAGTTGTAGGGCTTTCGCAAGAATACTTTCTTTTAGAAGTACTTTTGTTTTTAACTGATTCACTGTTTGAGCTCATGGCCAATGTAAAAATAAAATTGCCCAATGAGTTTTCATATCATAATTGAAAAGTAACCTCATACGAATTTTTTAGACATATTAATCACTACTCACTGGAACATCTCTGAAACACAACTGATATTCACAGCATTTTTATTTTCTTCTCCATTTTTGCAGCAGCTTCCCATACACTCACTAGGTAATTTTCATACCATCCCAGTGATCTAAGAATCAAGTTGTTTTCTTAGCTCAGTTTTGTTTTATCTATCACACTTCAAAATGTTTCTAAGTTTTTAAAAATAAAACAAATTAGTATATTTTTATTACTGCAGTCATTTCATGCTTGTCCAGAATCCATAAACAATGTTCTTAGCACATAAACAATGACCTTTACAAGTATTTGTAATACAATTTTTGAAGATTACACAAAGCATAACGCTACAAAACTTGGTCCCTTCACACCTCTGTAGCTTTAAGAAATGTCTGAATTAAACATAATGGTGCCTCTGAGATGCTCCTGCTATAGTTGACAGATGCCAAGCTCTGTACATATGTTTAGATCATGGAGAAAAACAAAGCTGTATCATACAGAGATTAAGCAGCTCCACAGCTGGACTGGTCAGGCCTGCCTGAAAGCACAATAGACACCTCCAGTCCTCCATGACATTAAGTTGACAGTCTTTATCTGCCATTGTTACTTCAAACATAGAAAAACTGTTTCTTTGAAAATTCCAAAAGGCACCGGATGTACTGCGCTACCCAGCCTACCATTTATTTGTAAGGCAGAGCTAAAGAAAACCATAGTTCTGGACTACTTAGTTATACACCAGTGATCAGAGAATTGCATATATGCCTCCCAGCCCACTGTGTTCCCTGAAGCATGGCCTTTAGACTATTATGTAGGATTTGGACAATGAATTTTCCCACCCCTAAAATAAAAGAAAATTCTGAATAGACAATGTTTCAATCTAATATTGTTCCATGTAAAGAATAATATATATATTTTTTTTTAAGTATAGCTACAATGGAATCATTTAGCATGTTAAGGAATGACAGACTGTGAAGATTTTTCAGTAATAAAGAAAATGCACCTATCTTCTTTTCTGGGATAAGAATAAAACTGTTACTTCTCAGTGTCTGGAATCTCTGAAAAAAAATTTTCTGTCTGTTGGGAATGAAAGCTTAATCCTGCAAACAGTATAGGTGTATTATCCTAAATCATAATACGTCTCAGAATTCCACTTTTTTTTTTGTAGATTGGTTGTATTTTAATAAGAAAGTATGGAATAAAGAAGTTTTTTATGAACTTCTGTTTCTTGCACTAAGAAAATAAGATTTATTATTCAGACTATTCATATTTTAAATGGCAATTCTTGTAATTATTGTTTTACTGTAATATGGACACTTGCATCCACCTGTACACATTCATATACATAGAACACCACTGGTATTAATTTTACAGCACATCCATATTTCAAAGTGAGGTGTTTTTGGACTGTAATAAACTGAAAAAAAAATAAGGAAGATTTCAAATAGAATTTACAATAAGAAAATATATTCAAAGAATGCTTGATCACCACATAGTTAAAGAAAAAAATGTAGGGAAGAACTTCACAATCCCCTATTATTCATTTGTTTTTTTAAAATACTAGTTGTACTTTGTCTCTTTTAGTTTGCATAATAATAAAATGTGAGAGCAATCAAGTATTGGGAATGAAATTAAGCTTCAGCACAAAAGAGGATAGAGTCTCAAACACAATGGAGGCGCTGAAGTAGCACTATAGATTCCAGATGAAAGGATAATTGAGTGGACCTAATAACACTCTAAGTCATAAGTACCCGAATTTTTTAGTGGCTTGTGTTTGGATGTGCTGTACAGAGTACTTTTAAAATGTGTAGATGCATGTTTTAAATATCTTGACAGTGTGGTGGCAGATGGGTTTCATTTTCCCCAGCCTCCATACTTACAGATAGCCCAGTGCACGTAAACTTAGGAAATGTGTGATGCCAGGTCAGACAGAAATAAACATTTAGACTGAATAAGAATAATATTTTCCAAGTGATCATTCATTTTATAGAATGACTCAAACTCAGAACAATTCTTTACCAAATAATGAACCAGCTCCTCCCTGTATAGGAGTGGACATTGCAAGGCAAAAGAAAAACTAGCACTGGAAGTAGGTAGCCAAATGGTACCTAATGATAAAGTTTGGATCCTTTAACAGAGTACTTTGTTCTGCAAACCTTGGGAATGGTAATTGTTTATACTGACAGATCTGTAGCTTTTATTACAGAAACAATATAGTTGCCAGTGGTTACTAATCATAAGTGGTTTAGGGCCCCATGAAAGGATCTCATCATTAAACCATTTCTCTTTAATTAGGGAATTTCATCACAATTTTTCATCATTATGAAATAGAATATCATCATTCTGCATGGCTAAATTTAATATGAGTCTCTCACAAAGACTAGGAGCAATAAAGAATATCTATCTATAAGTTTGTCATATAACTATATGAAAAAAAAATACATTTTTTTCTTCTACTGAGAAATAATACTTCCTGCTCGAGATGTTGTCAGAGTTCTGTGTGCAACACTGTTCAAAATAGCACAACCACCGTTCAGCCAAGATTTTGGAATATAGTTCTTTTATGCAAATGAGTTATATGTTCTACTCTCAAGAAAGCATTTAAGCTTTAATTTTAAGCACATGGTTTTACTTTGTCCCATTTATTTAACATTAATCACATAGTTACTGCTTTGCTGACCAGGCATTGTATTACACATATGCTTAAAGTTAAGTATTTGATTAAGTATTGTGTTACAATGCTTTACACTGAATCCTATAGCACATCTAAAAGAAATTTTAGCATATTCAGAAAGCTCTAGAGAGAGCCTCGTCCTGCAGTGTAGCTGTCATTTTATGTTGACATCAACAGAATTTTCCTAATTTACCCCACTGTAATTGAAAGCAACGTTGAATCTCAATCTAAGGCAAATGCAACAGGGCTACTCCACACCATCATCATCTTCATCATCCACCACCACCACCACTTCATCAAGTGACTAACTGGGGCAAGTAATTGATCCACTTACTAAATCATCTGTATCTATTGCAGGTACCTTAAGTTTTTGCTACATCACAGCAGCATAAAGGAGCTTCTGGCACCTCCTATGAGATAATTCAAAAAACTGTCATTTGGAATGAAATTATTTTACATCTCTTCCCAAAGGTATAGGGCTGGGAATGTGAAAAAATACAGTTTTTATAGGTACTGACAGATACCAGCTATTTTGATCCCTACATTTTAGGAAATGTATTATTTAAAATTACTTAAATTTTTGTTGTTATTTGCTATCAAAATAACACATGACGTTTCGGTTCTTATTTAAAATTCATATTAATAATGTATCTTACCATAGCTAAATTAGCCATGGTTGGTTTCAATTCAGCATGTTTCTTTTTCTGACAATCATTGCCTTCTTTTTTCGCTCATATTTTTTTTTTTTGCTTTTTGAGCAATACAATTATGCACTCATAATTGTTTTAATACAGCATGTGAAGATAGATGAGGGAGAGGGGAGATTTCTACCACATCTGAGAGAAGAATAAGCTTGGGTCGGTGACTTTACCAGCTTTTCTGGTTTTGGAAGGGCATTTCGTGGCCTGAGTATTTATTTACCTCAAAGTTGCAATTCAGAGTTCATTGCACTCTTGTTGCTGAGTTGTCTCAGGAATAAAAGAAAACCATAAAAGTCTCTTGGGCAGCAAGGCTTCCATCTGTAGCGTAGCATGCACCAGTGTGCCTGCGTTAATGCCAGGATGTTTCCCAGCTTCAGCCTGACATTGAGAGAATTTTCTTACTCTACAGTTAGCACTTACTGTTGAGATAAACAGAGGTGCAGAAACAGGACATTGAATAACACCTTTCTATTAAATAGATCTTTTTTATTTATTTGTAACCCAACTATGTATTAAAGAAACCACCACAAACCCAAAAATCAAACCAACCAAACAAATAAAAAAAAAAAAGCCACAACAACAAATAAACAAACAAACAAAGGAGAAACCAGGAGAGGGATGTCAAAACAAAAGGACCTTCCTGCCTTCCATGTGAAATTATCTCCATCAGAAATTCATGTACATCACTTAATAGCCAGCTTAAAAGGAGCATCTGCTTATCTATTGGCTTTTGCTTTTTATGCAGTATTCCAGCTGGGCTGGCTGAAGCACAAACAGGTGAAACTGACTTTTCAAGGTCATTCTGTATGAACTCGGCTCATACTAACACTTAGTGCTTGATGTTCCCAGTCCTTCCTATGCCAGTGCATCACATGCATTCTTATGTGGTTAAATCTTTGAAATGATCTATTATGTTCTGATGACACATTCTTTAAGAAATCCAGTTGTTATAACCTGAAATTGCATTTACTGTAAAGGCAATGATCTTGTGACTTTGTTTAATATGCAGGTGGCTGTTCACATTTCTATAAGAATTTCATTGTAATTCAGGATCACTTAAATACTAATTAAGTTGTCTTTTCAAGATTATTTTCTTATAATGCTCATGCAGTACATGCGGCTTAGGGTTATGTTTGGTTTTTATTTTTAGTTTTTTTGTTTTGGTTTCGTTTGGTTTTGCCTCAAAGCAAAATTTAAGCTGATCTGTCAAACTCAAGCTCAAATTAAGGTCCTCAATTGCTGAGATAACTCAAGAGAGGACACCTTTAACACCAGAGCTGAGAGATGCTCGGCATCCAGGAGCGAGAGTGATCGAGGGAGCTTCAAGTCCTCAACCAGACTTGCCCAGGAGCCGGCAGCTTGGCTGATGTGAGCAGCTGACTCACAGGTGGCAGAACTAGACCTGACTGGTTGAAAACCTGACTCAGGGAGTGCAGCAATCAGGACATGGCGCAGCGGTTTGCACAGGCAGGCGAAGAGGGTGGTGAGCACTCACCTTATGACCAGGGCCCGGCCTGGGAGCTCTGCTCTGATGGTCCTGACAGTGGCCAGTGTAGGCACCCAGGGCTGATGAGAGAGGGAGCTGCAACGCAGAGCCTAGAGTGTAGATGGTGCCTGCACTGGTCTCTTGAGGTGAGGGTGCACAGTGGGCAGAGCTGCACTCGATGCTCCCTGGTGGAGGTACCCCTGCAGCAGGTGGCTGAGCTGCGGGATGCTGTCAAGAGGCTAAAAGATGTCACAGAAGCTGAGAGGAAACAACACTACTTGCTACAAGGCCAGACTGAGCAGGGGCCTCAAGCATCCCCTGTAGCTCATGGAAGAAAGAAGGAGGCCATTAACTCAGAAAGTTGGGAAACAGCAAAAAAAAAAAAACAAAACAAAACAAAACAAAGCAAAACACACCAACAAAAGGAGAAGAGGACAACTAAAAGCAAGGGACTTTCTTCTAAATCTGATGTCTTCACCAAGAACAGCTTTGCAGTTCTGCAGGGGACTAATGAGAAAACACACACTTCACAACATAAACAACCGGCTTATGTGCCGGTAAAGAAGACCGCTGCTGGTGCTGCCAGGAAAAAGCAGTGGGTCATAGTAATTGGGGACTCTACATTGAAAGGCACAGAGGCACCCATCTGTCTGCCTGACCCAGTCTCTAGGGAGTTGTATTGCCTACCAGGGGCTTGGATCATGGATGTCGCAGGGAGGCTGCCTAGTCTACTAAGTCCCACTGACTATAAACACTTGTGGTCTGTGTGGGTGCTAGTGATATAGATAGCAGTAGACTGGAGAAAGTTGAGGAACAGAGCCCTGGGAGACGTGGTTAGGGGCTCTAATGCTCAAATAGTCTTTTCATCAGTTCTCCAGGATCAAGGGGAGAACTTTAAAAAGGCAAGGTGAGTTTGGCAGTTTAATAAATTATTAGAACAGAATTTGGGAGGCCACGTCCTCTGGGGCTGGTAGAGCTGGTCTGACAATGAAAGGGAAGAGTGGGTTTGGTAGTTGGCTCAGCAGGCTGCTCAAGAAAACTTTAAACAAGATGTGTTGGGGGAGGGGGGCGTCATTCCATCCCAACACACCCAGTCACTTGCCAGCACCTATAGTAAATGCTCTGAGCAATGTAAAGATATTTCAGCTGCTCCAGGCAATGAACCAGCTTCATTTAGGGCTCTGCTCAGATGTCTGTATACACACGCCCATAGTATGGGAAACACAAGAGGAATTAGAGATGCGTGCACATCTACGGGGATATGATATCGTAAGTATCACAGAAACATGGGGGGATGACTCCTATGGCTGGAGTGTTGGAGGTTGCAGGCTCTTTAGGAAAGACAGGCCCGGCAGGCAGGGAGGTGGAATTGCTATGTATGTTAGGGATAGGCTGGAGGTTATGGAACTCTACCTTGGGACAGGTGACCAGTTAACAAAGAGTTTGTGGGTCAAGGTTAAAGGGAGAACAGCGATGGGAGACATTATTATGGGGATCTGTTACAGACCACCTAATCAAGAGGAAACTGTGGATGAAGCACTCTATAGATAGACAGGAACAGCCTCACACTTGCAGGCCCTTGTCCTCATGGGGAACTTCATCCACTCTGATATCTGTTGGAGGTATGGGACGGCCCAGCACAAGCAATCCAAAAAGTTCTTCGATTGTGTGGAAGACGACTTCTTTCTGCAAGTAATAAAGGAGCTAAAAAGGAGAGGTGCCGTGCTTGACATTGTGCTCATCAACAGGGTGAGGCTGTTTAGAAATGTGACACTCTAGGGCAGCTTTGGTTGTAGCAATCATGAGATGGCTGAGTTTTGAGATCCTCAAAACAGTGTTGCATTAAAGGGGAAGGTAAACCCCTTACTTTATAAAAGGAGGCCAGGATCAGCCCTAATATGCAACTATCAGTCCGTGAGCATCTGATATCGGATTCACTGACAGTACACAATCAGCTACAACTGTCAGTCCAACCGTGTCTGGTATCAGATTCACAGATAATTCACCACAGGGTCAGCTCCTATATGCAACTATCAGTGCGAGCGCATCTGGTATTGGATTCACTGATAGAACACAAACAGTTACAACTATCAGTCCGAGCGCGTCTGGTATCAGATTCACTGATAATGCACCACACCACAGGTTCAGTTGTGCTCACAAACTCTCACAGCCACACTGA
>JASSUY010016891.1:0-12203 GCA_032466535.1 Forpus xanthops
ATCTCAACCTGTGGGAGTTGCATTCTTTTGATTCTCCTTCCCATTTCCCCGGGACTGGGGAAGAAAAGAGGGGGGGGAGTGCGCAGAACTGTTTGAGGGGCCTCAAACCACGACAGTCAGTTTGGGTCAGGTGTCCTGCCTCTCCTTCCTTCCAGCTTCCCTTCCTCCCTGGCAGAACATGAGACTCAGAAAGTGCTTGGTCAGACTAAACATTTGAGCAGAAACTAAAAACTTCGGTGTTATCAGCGCTGTTCCCAGGCTGAATGTCAAAAACACAGTGCTGCACCAGCTACCAAGGAGAAAAATGACTGCTACTGCTGAACCCAGGACAAGGTTGTTCTGGTTTTTATTTTGAAAACAAGACACACCTCTCAGGTCTTTACAGAATAATTTCCTCCAAGACACAAAGCATATGCAGTTGCACTGTACATACAGGTAAAAGGCCCCTTAAGTTATTTGAATCTTGCCACAGTTTTTAGGTCAAATCGCACAGCCTGGTCACGGCAAGGTAACAGCTGCTAGAAGACACATTTATCCCTTGGCATGAAGTGAGGAATAGAAAACAGGAATTACAGACAGAACAACTTGCGTGCTTTCCCTTTGGCTGGCATGTGCTTCTCTCCCCAAGTCAACAAGAACACTGAAGTCATCTGTACAGAAACCTGAATGACTCAGGTTTCTACACTCCCTGTTCAAATTCATTTCAAACAAGATGCACCCTGGAACAAGAGATGCTGACTAACCACACCAGAGGTGATCACCACCTAATCACAGCCCTGGGATATTTTCTGGTAGTTTCAGTTTAAGTTACAGGATTGCAAGCAATCAGCCACCTGGAACAGGGGCTACTTGTCAAGCAGGACTGAGCACCAGCTTGCCCTGAAAAGCATTGAGGTAAAAACTGGTATTAGCAAATGTCATTATTCAACTTCAGAATTCTGGCATATTGACCAAAAGAGAAACTCAATCAAAGCAACAGCACATTTGTGGCGGATTCAGTAACTCTCTTATCCTTTTTAAAAGCAAAACCATCCCACCATGCTACTGCAAATTATAAGCTTCCAGGAAAAAACAGAACCTGTGATTTCCTGTACCAAATAACGAATCAGGACTGGTCTAGTTTGAAAACACTTTCAATGAAATATTGTGTTACTCAAATATTTAACTGCTTGAATTCACAAACCAGAGAAAATGTTAATATCTAGAAGATAGAAATAACCTGACTATAAGCATTAAGATATGAGTTATAGAGGCACTGAATGGAAGTCCCAGGCACAGAAGATCTAACAGAACAGCACAGAATAATTCTTTGGCAGCTTGAGTTTGCTCAGCATTCACAAACTGCTCACACAACACTGGTCCCTGGAGGACACACACAAATTGTAGAAATAGGGTTAGATTGGCAGCAATATTTTTGTATTATGTTGGTTTGGGTATTTTGCTTATGGTCTTGGGACATTAACCACTTACAGTATCCCCCAAGAAGAAAGATGAAAATGATGGCTTGGGTGTGTTTGAGTTTTTTAAGTTAGGTTTGTAAAGACAGAATGTGTTTTATAAAATCCAGCCTGGAGACTGCCACCCAAGCAAGAACATGAGTTTAACTCCATCTGGGAGAAGCAGCCGAATGGCTGCACCCCATGGCAGTTACAGAGTATGTGAAAGAGCTGAGTCTCCCAAACATATCAGCACTCAGCTGCCAATACTTTTTAACACAACATGCATAGAGAGAACTGAACCACAACCAGATCTTACTAACGACAAGCACTATTCACAAGACTATTCTCCTGAGACCCATGCTGTTTGCTTGCGTTTGCGTCTCCATAAAAATTAAAGAGAAAATTCCACTAGGCTATTCCATTAGAATCAAAACCATTAACAAAAATAAACAGCCTTAGGTAACAATTGAGTATGAGCAAGTTCCCTTACATACATTTTGGAGGTTTTTACCATTAAAATTGATAATTAAGCAAGATGTTACATCAAAACTTTACCTTAACATTCAATTATCTATAGCAAATAGTTGTCATGGCAGTAATTCACATCCTAACGAAGCCAGTGCTGTGAGGATCATAGGACTGAAAGGGCCCTTTGGGTTCACAACCTCTAATGCTGGCTCTCCCATCACCTGCACCACTTAAAGACATTCAAAATCACTCCTGACTTCCAGCTTACACTTCAATTAATGGCACACTTCAACCTTCTGTATCTTACATCAACACCATCCTCACCCATGTTTAATTTCCTGATAGTCTCAATGGACAGAAATCACATATCCCCTCATTTCTGTTTATCAGCATCATGGTGCTGATTCATCAGGCACCTCCAACACCTCTCCTTTCACTCAGCTTTGCAATTTTCAGAAATTCTTATCACTTGCATTTTAAGGACAATAGCTCTCCCACATAATATTAACACATTTTCATTATTGCTGTCCTCAGGGTCATTGAATCCTTCATACATTATATTTATCTACTTCAGGACTGGTTGTGCCATTATGACTTGTCATAAAACCAACTTTGACACACACGTTCCTCCTTTTCTTACCATGCCATAAGTGGAAGACATCTACCTGCTTCGCCCATCAGTTCTCTGTACACTTTACCTGGCTTTTGTCAATCCCTATTTTCTTCAGAAAGAAATGCCTGGTATGGTGATTTGCAAGATACTATGAAAGTCCAAACAGATGCATGCTTTCATCTAGAAATAAGAGGTCATCCCACCACAGTCTTCCTCTTGCAAACCCACCCTGTATTTTATATCCTGTGATCTTCCACACTGCTTCACCAGTTTATAAAGTTTTTAATATTCCCTCTTTAAAATTTTAAACCTTGCACTCTATCACAGTCTTGCCTGCTTTGGAAGATCCGTATTTACCCGTTATCATCACCCATCTCCTTAACTTCCCACCAACCCACAGACATCACCTTTCTAGTTCTCCAGTTAGGCAATGCCACTGCTTGCTTACAGGAGTTAAACTTCTGCTAAGAGAGCTCAGATTTGAAGTCTTGCATGGTTTAGCACACTGGGCTACAGATGACCAGACTCAAATTCAAGGTGGTGAAAGTTTTGCTCCTACCCCATATATATCTGTGCATTATTTTCAGTGTCATCCTCTAAAGAGAGATTTCTTACTGTTCAGGAATCACACCCAGATAGTCTTCACTCAACTCCCTGTCCCTGTGCACAGCAGACCAGCTCCTTCATTGGCGAGACAGGCTGTTTCTCCTTTCCATGTGACCAAAGCACCTTCTCTTATTTGTTTAATACTCTTTGCAACATGTCACCTTGTCTGCTGAGGTGAAATCCACAGCCTTAGCCCTGAACTTCCTGATCTTCAAGATACACTTTCCTTTACAAACTGATTTTTGCTCACACCTCTCAGAGGTTGTGTGTTTGCTCACCAGATCCTTACGCAACGATCAGGTGAATCATCAGTTCTGGGGTTATTTCCTAGGTGGAGTCTCTTCTGTTATTTGAGATGCTAATATTTACCCGTGTAGCTTCACTGTATTTCATGCCTTCCCCTATATCCAAGCTCCTTGCCTCACCAGAAAGATCCTTGTTAGTGGCTCAACAGCTGATGGTCTACATGTTTATCAGTTTACTTTATTACTTAAAGTTGAGGTCACTCAAACCAAGTTCATTTATAAGCCCAGCCTCCCTATAGCATCTTCTGTGATTTTTAAAGCTACGTCTACAGTTAACTCCATCAGTTTTATGGCTCCAGTCACTATCTGATGACGTAACTGCTAGATAAAACAGATCTCTGTACCCAGCCATTACCAAGAGCATTCATTCTCTGGTGTGGGGAGTTAGTCTCTCACAGTGACAATACCCAGAGGTACTTCCCTCTAACCATATGACAAGATTTCTACCCACATTTATATCCTGGACTACGTGCTGCAGGTCTCTCATGCTACCACAGAAAAACCTCTGATCAGCTCTTCCCAACGCAATTTCAGCACAGCTGGTTCTCCTTTATCCACACTAATGCTGCTTTACAATTCTGCATCACCAATACAGAGTGGAATTTTCCCAGTCACCTTTATCCTTTTCTTTTCAAGACAGGACATCCCCTCTAACATCTCTGTTCCCCTCATAACCACTACTCTTCATGGCTCCTGCTAACCCTGAGAGCTTGTTCCTAGTCCTACACCAACAGCTCCCCTCCTACCACTTTAAGTCACAAGCTCCCCACCTTGCTTTATAACACTGATGTGTTTGTACCCTCCTGGAAACAGACTTAATGCTACTAATTAAATTGCTTTTCACTGTTTATGTAACTGTGTCACTTGTCATTTCAGGACTATGTAATCCCTATTTCGTCACAACACCAGCTCTTTCCTGATGCTCTATGATTACAAGAAAATACAGTGCATATACACGGGGTTAATTCATCTGTATCCAGACTTCTACCACCTGCAGCTCTGCGCAATAAAGCCTGAACACATTTTTACATCTTTGACAAAAGTGTCAAACCAGTAACTTCAAACTCAAGTTGACAACAGAAGTAGAAGTTTTGTTGGTAGAGCTTTGTTAAACCATGATCCTCCAACCCAGGCAAGGCGTCAACAAAACATTGATTTAACACTGCAACCTGATAAGTTATGGTATGTCTTGATCTCTTTCTAGCCCTGGAAAAATATGAAAACACTTGTCATTCTAGTCAGATTAGTCATAATACAACAGCCACATACCTCTCTACTCAAGTAACAGACATTACAGAACTCCATCCTTCCGAATCCTTAAGCACTCACAGAGCAAGGAGCACAAATTTTGTAACATATTCTCCAATTTAAAGAAACACAAACCAACTTCTGTTGTCATGATGATGAAGCTAGAACACCAATTTAGTCGAAAAAGCATAAATTTGTCCCGTATGATGATGACATAAAGCTGCCAAAACTATAGAAAACCTTTCATCGATTTTAATTCAGAATCTGATATTTTTTCTAGAAGACTCTACACTGTTATACTGAAAAAATACTATGGCCTACATCTAGTATGTCCTATGCATTAGATTATTACAACAATCCAGTCTGCCCTTATAACTATAGAGTTTATAAGCAGTTAATCTCCTAAAAAAATCTCCTGCTAAAATGGAGCATACACAGACTCCACTTACTTAATTTAGTATTTCAAAATCTAATAAGATTTTCCACACTCAGCAAGTTATTGCAGGTAGAAAAATGCTGAAATAAAATTACTGTTTCACATCCATTTTTCCCTCCCCACCAATCCATACACATGTTGTGTACCAAACTCAAGATATATACTGCAAGTTAAGGCTCAGATCAAGAGTGCACGCTGGGGGACGTTTGAACCAGAAAATAACAAGTATATATTTTGTTAAAACAAGACTTTATTAATCTACAAAACGCATTATGATTTCAGTAGTATTAGAGCTCCAAAATCAAAAAATGAAGGCAGTTTCAGCTTTCTAGTAGCTTACGGCCCCTCAGACTCTGAAAGAGGAGACTGCCTTCCACAGACGTCAAATTATCTTATGAAGAACACCATCTGCTTGCCTTTAAGGAATTCTCATGATGAAGAGTAACTCCTGAAACTGGGAAGGTGAACAAAACATGTGCAGTAGTTTACCCAGCAGTCAAATACCTTCCTCACTCACAAGGTGATAAGCTCCCTGGCATTATCTCAATTTGTGTCTGGTTTTCCTGGCCCCATAGGAAAAAGCAGTTACTAAAGATTCCCAGAATATACAGCTTGTAGATCTCCAGTGTATAATGGTAGTCGTAACACCCCACAGGGACTTTGTTTGCAAAGGACTGTAGCTGTCACAAAAGAAGACTGTGTGACAATTAAATATGAATCATCACAGGTTCTGGAAGTCTGAAGTCCCTTGACATTTCCTGAACATGTGTTTATACAACCCCCCAGGAAAGGGAAATGTGTCTAAAAGGTTTCTCTTTAGAAACTAAAATAACTACGTATTCATATATGAATATATATAAATACACATGAACGGATCAATTACATGGAAACTGCTGTTCGCTAAGCAGGTATTTTCAGTTTACAATATAGCTAGAGTAAGATTTGACCCAGAGTTTCTTCATGCCTAGCCTTTCCACCACTTCCTGACTATATGGAACTGCTTTGAAATATCATTAAAACATATTTCAGAGCAATTAAAAAAATGCACAGCACTCTGACAGAACTCAATTTGCACAGCACTTTTTGAACAATCTGGTCAAGGATTTGCTGAAAATTAAAAAAAAAAAAAAAAAAAAAAAGCCTTACAGTAAGTAATCTTCTTGTGATACTCAGAATGCCATCAGTACAGAGCAGAATAAAGCATACAGCTCCCTATGCTAGAAGTTTATAAAGCTGTCCTCAATCAGGCATCCAGCTGTGAAAAAAACTGAGATTAATCTATGACAACTCTAAAAATTATGGTAAGCCAAGAAAGAGACAAGTCCCATGAAAGGAGAGATCTGCTATCACAGAAGAAGTTCAAGCAATAACTCCTCTGTTCCCAAGTCAATCAACCACCTCTCAGCCCAGGCCTTGGACAACAGCCCTGTATCATCCTCCAGAGCAGGTTTCAGGTGAGGCTGTCCCTTTATCAGTCCACACTGCCTTATTCAAGCAAGCTGCATTCCTGCCACAGAGCCTGTATCACTCTGCTGCCATAAAAGCTCACAAGAATGAAAGGTTTAATGGGCCACCATACTCAGCTTCAATTCCTGTTCTCAGAAGAGGCCGATAAAGACATTAGCAGGTTAGGTATATGCTGCAGACTTCATCTGGACAGAGGAGTGACCCAAGAAGTCACGGAATTAATTTTATTTTTCTATTCTTTTTGTTAATTATGTTTCTTAAACTATTACTGCATTGTCCTGAGCTGAGAAAATAAACATCGAATGCACCAATAATCAAAAGTATACTTCTGCAGTTATCTTAAACCTAATAATTACGTCTTTGGTGGAAATGCTGGAGCCTGCTCAGCAGAGCATTTAGCTGTAAAGCATTAAGAGAGTTAAGTCACAGGAGCTTTAAGTAATACAGTTAAAACCAGTATTCCTTAAAGGGACACGGTCAAGGCTGGAAGCCAAACTTCTTTTAAAACACTTCAACAGTTTTAGGCCAGAGCTTATCTCAAACAAAGACACCTCCTCTTATCTGTCATCAAACATGCCAATCCAGTCCAATTCACTTTTCATTCTTATGGGACATTCAGCTGCAAGGAAAAAGGCATGCAAAAAGAGGACAAAACAAAACCAGGTTTATTTCTCCCTTTAACATAGTTTCTGACCCACTCACGCTGCGATGTTAAAACTTTGACAAATTTAAGCCTGGCCCCCAAAAGTGAATTCTGTGAAAAAAAGCAGGTGAGGCACAAGAAACACCTTGATTTTGATTTCTGTCAACACAGGAGTTCCATAAGCTAAAGATCTCTGCTTCCTTGTTGAATGCAGGTAGCTGACTCCCTTACAGTTCTGTATTTAACTGTAATCTGCGAACTCATCACAGGAGACAGCATTAGTCATATAAACACAGTTAACCAGGGAAATGCTGCAGAGTTCATATGCCTACAAGTACTTCTTCAGTTTCTCTAAAACTTGTAAAAAGCATTCCAACTCAGAAACTGTTAACAGGAGAACAACTGTTTTGGATCCACATTACAATTATATAAAAGTTCCCTATGATCAAATCAAATGCCCAAAGACAATCCGAGTAACAAAACAGGAACATTTCAGAGGGGGTGAATTTCATAAAACCAAGGGTATTTATTCAGAAATTAACTGAGAAGAATAAATTTGAACTGAAACTGTGATATTAGATGCTGTAACCATTTATTCAGAGTTTTCTAGGGGGGGGGCAAAAACCAACCACTTCTCAAGCAAGAGGTACAGCTTTAGTGCATTCCACCTCAAATAGTTATAATCTGTGGTAAAATAAACAAGAAAGAAACAGTGTCAACACAGGTTGGGTGTAGGAAATCAACTGCAAGAAGAAGGAAGAGCATTAAATATAACAAAAAATTATGTTAAAGAAAAAAAAACACCAATAAGGATATAGCCCTCTCATCCCCATTAATCGACTTTACTGCTAATGGTGAATAAGCAAGAGGCATTCATGCCCTGTGCCCATGGGGAGGCAAGTATCTGTGAGACCACATACTTCCAAGCCCATCGGTAAGCGAAGATGACAGTACATCCAAGATGGAAATAATGAAAATGAGAACGGCTAGATAATTGCTGCTCAGATGGCAAAGTCTGTAGCCCAGTGACATTTGTCTTCAATGCATCCTGACAGAACAGAAAACAGGCTCCCAGGAGGACAGGTACCTACAGATCACAGAGAACACCAGGCGAGCGCCTGAAGTGTCTAAGGAGCACAAGTTCGGACAAAGTAATGCCTACTATTCAGTACCCATTTAGAAAGGCTGATCTATACTGCATAGATTTAACATGCAGAATTTTTTTGAGACATACGACCTGCTAGTCTTCATTAACATGTAACTGACATAATATGGTGGAAAGCAAGTGAAGCAGGGCAATGGTTAGCCACTTGAGACACCAGCCATGACTAGTGGGGTGTCCCATAGCAAATGCTTCCTTGTTTTGACATTTTTGCTCCTAGAATGGGCATTTGCCATTAATAAAAAATCAAGCAGGACACAGGAGCCAGTGAAGAGGCAAATAATAAAAGCAGCATTAATGCACAGTAGGGCCTAAGAGAAAAAGAAAAAACACCTGAAAACCTGCTAAATGTAGACAGATCTGATCCACACACCCAGTATATACCTATGGAATAGGAATCCACACCACAGAAAGCATCTGCCAAATTTTACAGGACACAGTAGGCAAATAAAATATTATTTCAGCAAAGTCCTTGGCAAAGATGGATAACACATGTAAAGATAAGCACGAGCTGGCAATAGGAATAAAGCAGGTTTCAGTTCTCTGCTTAATGATGATGAGATCAGCACAAGAATACTAAAAGCAATTTTCATTTCTGTAGAAGCTTTATAAATATGATCAGAAAATAAAGACTGCAAAGAAGAGCATATTCAAGTGCTAAAGAGAAACCTTTCAAAATACAGAAGTTCTTCTATCTAACAAGAGACAAGAACAGCAAGTTGCTTTCATACACTTTCACACCACAGAATGGCAGGTACAAACTTTAACCTGCCAAAAAGGCAGAGGAAGATCCCATGGCAGCTCCCAATCTGTTCACAACACTACACAATGAGTTATCTGAAAAAGCCAGAGAGCAAGAGTTACAAGGCACACTACTCTGGTTTAAGCTCTCCTGGAAAAGCACTCACAACAGCTTTCACCAATAGATTCAAGTATCTCTCAAAATATTGAGTAAAATTTTATCATAAGGCATAAAAAAAAAAAAAGGCAGCAGGAAATTTCAAAGGAAACTTGTACGGGGATCATTTGCCACCAGTCACGTGTATTTCACATGCCTCCAAGTCAAATATTTGAAATAAGGTCCTGGATTTAAAAAGAGTAGTCTCGCTTGCTTGGACTTTATACGCCATTACATTAATTGCTGCTAGCTCTCAGTCTGGTACAGTACAAAACCAGGATCCTTCAGCATTTAGATTAAACCTAGCACTTCTTTGCATATTAAAGAAGTACTTTAATGACTTTGATTAAAGTTTGACCTGGCAGATCCCAAAGCAAAAGAGTCAACTGAGAGGACACAAGTGAGTTAAAAGAAGCAGGCATTATTAAAATTCAGGAACTCCTGCACTTTTCCTTCATCCAACTGAAAATTACAAGGGAGGATCAAGTTGCTCTTAGTGCCCAAATATTTAAAACAAAGACTCCACACTGTTTGTTGAAGCTTTTGCAGCAACAGCATCCAAAACTGAAGGAGCAATGGTTTGAAACAGGAAAACGAATGACTGCCTGTGCATCACAAGCCAAATGCAGGTTTTAAACATTCCCATTTACAACAGAAGGAACTTGAAAGTGTAAAGGTTTTCTCTACAATTAAGCCACCAATTACAACTTTACAAACCCCAAATTTAAGTCTCAGTGCAAAGAAAGTCTTTTAGTAGCAAAGATTCTTTTATGTTAGTGTTACTATACAGATTTCTAATGCATTTTATTTTGTTCCAACTCTACATAGACCGGTAGCTTCCTGACTAATTACAGCTAGAGAAAATGAGTTCATAACATTTACACAGCAAGCTACTCATGAAGCATTATATTTTTATTAATACCCTACCTTTATAACCTGTACTTCTGCTACTGCTTTTAATATCTAATTCTGTTCTTTTCCATTTTGATCTATATAAAGACAAGCAGGGTTTCTTTTCCATTTCTCCGCAATGTAGGCAGTTCCAGCTACAGACTTTCATCCGTGAGACAGAAAGAGCTGGAGGCACTGCATTCACCCTTACAGACAATACCAGGGTAAGCTTAAGATTATTGCATCAGGGGAGAACAAAAATCCTTTAAACACAAAGAAAAATCCCAGATGTTTTAATACAGAGCTTCTAGTAATGGATATTCCTAAGTACCCCACAAGACAAGCAAGTTTTCATTTCTGTTACTATTAACATCCATTTCCATTCTCCCTGTTCACTCCTTCCACTTGGATATCAACAGAGTTGAATTTGGTGGGCAGGCACTAGAACTTGAATTTTGCGGCCAATACAGAGACGCACAGCTAAGTTCACTGAGTAGCATTTCAACACTTCAACTGCTCTGATAAAATGATACTGCATAAACAGCTTTTCTAACTCTTCAGAGCAGCAGTAAAATAAACAGTAGGTTAAAAAAAAAAAAAAAAATAACATCTGAGATACCCAGACAGTGCAATTTCACACAGCAGTCATTAATTTAAAGTTTTAGAGTGCAAGACCAGACGAGCTCACCTAACTCAGCCTCCTACATACCTCAGGCAGCCAAATCTCACACAGATACTGTGGATCAGGATCCAAGACAAAAGCACATTAGACAAAAGGACTATGCCCTCAGGGAGCTAAGGCAGGTACCATGTACAGGGATGAGGGAAGATCCCTACTGCCAATATCCTTGCAACAGCAAAGGATTTCAGATATTGACACAGTGAAGATGACAAGCAAGGTATGAGACAAAGATACATGGGTTTTATTACTACAGTTATCAGATGGATAAGGTAGGTCAAGAAGTTAGGAATACAACGGCACTGAAGAGACAGCATAAACTGTTATAAAGCAGAGGGGAGGTAAAATAGAAGGCAACCATCACTACCTTGAGAGCAAGAGCTGTGGAGAAAGTAAGGTAATAAAAGTGAGGACGTGAAAGGGTCTGATGTCTCAGGAAAACAATGGAAAAGGAGCAAAGGAATCAATGACAGAGCACCGGTGATTGGGTGATCCAACTTCAGCAGAGTCCCCCTTTGCTAAGACCCTTGCAAATTGTGCTGAGAAGAATAAATTTCATTGAAATCTGAGGTAAAATCAAGACTTCCAAGAGAAGGCCAAGGAAATTTAACAATGCAAGACTTGTATGAAAGGCTAGACTGCTTCAGTGGGAACAGTTTTATTTAATATGTACTATTTTCACAAATACAACACTAAACTCAAACCAATAAAGCAAGCTATGCCAAGAGAAGATTACCAGACATAATCCAGACACAGCTGCTCTAAACAGGGGTATATGCAATCTCTTTTGCACTCCAGCACTAGAATCAGAAGACGGAGAAGCTTCCCCTAAAAGCCTCTGTCATGTAATATTCAGGATTTGTTTTCTCCTTCACTTACACCCTCCGCATACTTTTCTAATCAGAAAGAGTCCTTTGATTTGCTCCTGTAACAGCCTGTTATCACTGGCTCATTTCACACATAGAATAGTTAGGGTTGGAAAGGACCTTAAGATCATCCAGTTCCAATCCCCCTGCCATGGGCAGGGACATCTCACACTAAACCATATCTCCCAAGACTCTGTCCGACCCGGCCTTGAACACTGCCATGGATGGAGCATTCACAACCTTGGGTATCTAGTCCTGGTTCATCTAGATTTCCCCTACAGTGACTGGGGAGAGACTGAAGCTCCCCAGTGAAATCCTTCTTATCCCAAGACAAGTTCTGAAGTTGATGGAAGTGACACATTTCTCTCCATTGCTATTACAGGATCCTAAATGACTAGTTTGGATTAGACATCCTCTGAAGATGTGCAGGTGAACCCAAACTCACACTTCCTGTGAGCTTAGATTTTGTTTGTTACGTCTAT
>JASSUY010016891.1:12408-24858 GCA_032466535.1 Forpus xanthops
TCATGCCATTCGCTGAGCATGTATTTACTGTCCTGTTCCCTGTCTGCCAGGCTTCTTGTTACACTGCCACTTAGGGGTTTTTCCACATTTCCCTTTATCTGTTAAACTGCAATTCAGAGACTATTAACAGTGTCCCAATCGCCTACATTTATTTCACAAGATTTTTTAATTGTCTTGCTTTTTTTAATCCCAGGTCTATGGCATCTAACCCCATGCTAAGATGCAGTCTTAAATGAGCACCACTTTTAACGTACTCATATCAAAAAGAAGCTTTTCCAGCTGTCTTCTTAGTAGCTGCAGTGCTTTCTTAGAAAGGTTAGTTCATTTTGGTGGGACGGGAAAATACAACAGATATGGGTTTTAGTTTGATGGGGATTTTTTTTTCCAAAGAAGTGACAATTAAGCCTTCTTCACCTTGTATGCATTATCCTGGGATCTGCTTTTTTCTTCAGACTGCTTTACATCAACACACTTCCATTTCATGCTCAACGGTTCACGTTTGTGAGATCTCATCAGCTTGTTCTTGCAGTCACAGACATTTCAGAAAACACATTTCTTTGAGTTTGGTAAACTAACTGCATTCTGCATTCCTACAGTGAAGTTGCTCGGTATCATCTATCTAAATTACTGTTGGTATCTTCTACTGTCTTTGCACAGCAGATGGAAATTAAAGATGCAATTTTCACAACAATTCTCCATCACACATGGTCACCAGCCACCTCAACTTTCTTTTTTAGTTCTTTACACATAACCAAAGAGAAAACCAAACAAGAGAGCACATAGCTCCAGGCTGCTGAAATGCTACTGTCCCAAAGACTCTACAGACCAAGAATTAACACCCTGAAAAGGCAGGACAGTTCCAGTAACTCAATCACCCATCCCACATGCTTTCACTACTCTTAGTAGATGGTGTACACATCTTTAACACTGCCAGCTTCACGTGGCCAAGCTGAATGGGGCCTTGAGTAACCTGGTCTAGTGTGAGGTATTCCTGCCCATGGCAAGGTGTTGGAACTGGATGAGCTTTAAGGTCCTTTCCAACCCAAACCATTCTATGATTCTAAACACATTTCTTTTGAGGCCACCCTGAGAACCTTTTGAAGGCGAACCACCAAAAAAGTGAAGAAACACCTGTAACTGAGAAGCATCTCTGAGCCAGTCAGAATTACCTTCAGTGAAGATACTCTGGCAAAGCCTTCAAAGCAAACTGTTCAAACCTACCAGACACCTAGCTGCGCTTCACAGTTGACACAGAACTGCATCAAAAGTGTTTATAAGATAAACTTCACACTTGCACACCTCTAACTCCTTAGACACAATGCAGGATTAACAAAAGGGCTGAAAGTTACTTTAAAAGCGCTCTCCCTAGAATAATGCACCCTCAAGGGTACTCCATTATCATCATCAGCAAAACAAGGGGCTTTGATTCAAAAGGGTGAGAAGCAGTTGAGCGAAGAGGTGCGACCAAACCACCTGATGCAAGCTAAAGAACCGAACTGTCAGCAGCACACGGGTGCCAGTTATTCTGTCATACCTGGGAAAGGAGTTGAGCACATTAACACTACACTTTAAAGCCGCAGGGCACGGCTGACGCCCTGGGACACCCTGTGACCGCGGTGTTCAGCACAGAACGCTGACGGGAGGCACGTCCCAGCACCCTGCGTCCTGGCAGGTGGCTTTCTCCAGGGATTTTACTCTTTTCTTTGGCACAAAGGAGCGAGGAACTGAAAACTGCAGACGAGGGAGCAGCGGCTAGCGCTGTAATCCAGACAGCGATGCCTTTCGGTAACCCGTTCTGCAAGGGGACAAAGCTTGGTAGCAAGAATACAACCATCAGTGTATCTGAAACAGTGTGGCATGCGATGGGTGAGTATATGGAGAGCGACAACCGCTACACCCCGTAACAGCAACCTGCTCCCTGCCAGCGCCGTTTCACTCAGCGGCAGCGCCTCAGCGCTCCCAAACCACCTCCAAAGTCAAACACGGCTCCTCCCGGGGCTCTACACCGGAGGGAACCGCTGCTCCCGGCATCGCTCCCGACCCCGCTCCTGTCCCCGCTCCCACAACCGCAGTCCGTGACCACGGCACCGACACGGGGTCGATGTCAGGGGGCACCGCGCACCCCCCGCAGCCTCCGCCCCGCTCACCTCGCACGCAGAGCAGTGACATGGCGGCACCCGCCGCTCCTCAGCCGCCCCCGGCTCCGTTCCTCATGCCGTCCTCTCCACGCACCGGGCGCGGCGGCGGCACACGGAGCGGGGCGGGCCCGCGGCCTGAGGGGAGAGGCGGGGCACCGCCATTGCCATTCCGAGGCCGCCCCACCCGTCGCCACGGCAACCGGCCGGGCCTGGGTGTTGGGATCCCGGGAGCGGTATGGAAGGAGCGGGGCCGGGAGTCCCCTCGCCAGCGGGGAGCCGGACAGGGATACCAGGAAGTCCTGTGCCGGGGGGAGGCTCGGGAAGGCAGACCGGGTTCCCTCCCGCAGTCTGGACGCAGCGCCGCGGTGTCCGAACCTCAGGAAAGGGGCGGCGGTACTTGGTTGGGGTCTTTGGTACTTTGGTTCTTTTATCATTACTCATTTTTGTTTTTTTTTTTTTTTTTTTGTTTGTTTGTTTGTTTGTTTTTCTGTTTTTCTCACTTTCGTTTGCTGAGAGAACTTACTGCATAAGTCACAACCTGCCGGTGTGTTTGCAAGAGCCGTTCCCACCGTTCACAGTCCACCACCCTCGGTCGGGCTCTGATTTATTATACAATTACAGAACAGGTTGGAAGACACCTGAAAGACCATCGAATTCCAAACCCCTGCCATGGAAATACCAGGCTGGAAGTCATCTTGAAGATCATCTGATCCAACCTTTAAAGGCAAAGCACAAGCTTTGGTGTCCCGGCACCATGTACAGCAGAACATTAAGAATCCAGTGCTGGGGAATCCAGCACTTCCTTGGAGAGGTTATTCCAATTGTTGATTGTTCTCATTGTCAAAACTTTTCCCTGTGTCCAGTTGGAATCTCCACGGCAGTAATGTGTGCCCGTTATCCATCGCTCTTTCCACCTGGCTCCTTGTAAAAAGAGAGTCTCTATCTTTGGAGCCACCCTTTAAATACTGAAACGTGGTGGCAAGGTCTGCCTTGAAGGCTTATGGCTTTGCTACCATGGGGGTACATGGGTGATTTGCTGTGCATCAGCTGAGCTTCTTATGGCGGTGGGAATTCGTATGGGGTGGCACAGGTTGCTCAGAGAAGCTGTGGCTGCCCCATCCTTGGCAGTGTTCAAGGCCAGGCTGGACAGGGCTTGGAGCAGCCTGGTCTGGTGGAAGGTAGGGATGCCCGTGGCAGGGTTGGAACTGGATGAGCTTTGAGGTCCCTTCCAACCCAAACTGTCCTATGATATAATGTGATTATTATTGTATTAATGTTAAAATAACTCAGAAGTCTACATAGAGAGTACTCCTAGATAGGTGTTTCAAAGACATAACCAACCTTGCCAAAACTCAGACAGAGACAGGAGAGATTTGATTTCTGCCCTGTCCACTGCAGTGTGTTTTAGCGTCCTTACGTTTGCTTCACAGAAGTGTATCAGTCAAGGAAATGTGTCAAAAATATACATACAGCTCCTCTGAGATACCAAGAGGAACGACTTGAAAGGACAAACCATGATGTTCCTGCAAACAAACAGGCAGACTGTGTGCTAAAAGTGTTAACAGAGCCAGTCTCGAGGGACTGGGAACAGTTCCACTTAGCAGTGTGAATGGGAACTGTCAGTGCAGGGAGCTGCGAGTGCCAGAACTGAGGCAGGAATGGAAGGAATCTCCTCTTCTTGCCCCTGAACTGGCTTTAGTGCTGCTGAAAATCTACTAAATTGATGAAAAGCTCTGGCTTGCTTCTTTGTTCAGGTGTAACAGTGGTGGACTGTAAGGGCTTTGGCACACCGACCTCTGTGCTTTGGCTACACATCAACGAAGCTTGCCCTACCTGTGAGCTGAGCACAACACTGGATTCCAGTTCACTTGAGGGGACATTAGTATTTTGCTCTAACAAGTTCTTTACTATTTATCTCACATGTGTCTTAGGGTAGGGCACCACATCCACAAAGCCTCAGAGTTTTTCATCAGCAAAAGATCTGCTCGGGTGTCCCTGAGCTGTTCTGGTGCCTTTCCTTTCCCGTCTTCCTTTGCAGTCTTGTTGCAGACAAAAGCTCCTGAACTATGCATGAGCTAATCTCTGCTGTAGCCACACAATCCCTTTGTGACTTCTCCCCTCCCTTTGCCAGACCCCATAGCTCTGCCCATCCCAATTTAAAAATTAAAGCCTTTGAGGACATGATTTTCACCTACTGCATCACACAGCACCTGGTACAACAAGTCCCTATCTTGCCCACAGCTTGTAAATGCTACCATGATACAGAAATTCTCTCATCAAG
This sequence comes from Forpus xanthops, assembly GCA_032466535.1. Lineage (NCBI taxonomy): Eukaryota > Metazoa > Chordata > Aves > Psittaciformes > Psittacidae > Forpus > Forpus xanthops. The sequence continues at coordinate 16,828 of JASSUY010016891.1, forward strand.
GGCAGATGATGTCATATGCATTTTAAGATCATAGTAACGTGCTATTAGCAAGCGTGGCAATCAAGTAAGCATCTTGTAGCTGGCATGAGATGTCTTTCTACCAGCAGTTACTGTGAAAGTAGCGATTATCATGGATGTTATGAATTCCCTGCAGTTATGAGGTCTAATTAGACGCAAGGGTTTATCAAATCAAAAGAGATTATTTGTGTAACTCCTGACTCCCATATACAGTTTGTACTTGCGTGTCTGTCTCTCCCTCCTCTCCTTTCCACTTCAGATAGCCTGGAATAATTACCATGCCACTACTGAGAAACTTTTGCAAGGTAGAATTACCCTCTTCTAAATTATGCTTGTGCCTTGAAATCAACTTCCTTATGTTTTTTCCCATCTGAAGTGGCATTCCCCAAAATAATCTTTCTCTGTTATTTTTTCTAGTTCTTCCTCTGTTGTCACAAATATGAAAATAGTTTAGTGATAAAAACACTGCAATAGAAAGAAGAAAAAGAAAAAATAACCAACACCACTTCCTGTGCTGTCCTCAACCTCTTTAATATGAATGATCTTTCCAGATCCGTTCCTATAAGTCCACAAAAGGGAACGCCAGGTCCACAAATACTTAACTACAAGCAAAGCCCCAAATCCTTTTGTAGCAGACATGATCTGAATTCTGCAACTGACAGCCTGCTCTGGAAGCACATGCAGCACACTCTGTCAGCAGTGTATTTCTTTTTTTTTTCTAATGGAGAATTCTACTGAATTAAAGAGGAAAAATACAATGCAGTGAGTACACTAAAGTAACCTCCATACGCTGGAACTATATGCTTTTCTGAACAGGGAACTCCTCAAACTCAAAAAGAGGGAATTGCTGCAGCTCCAGAGGGATACCTAGTTTTCCCTCTCTCCAGAGCAAGAGTTAATTTCTCACTGGCTACCCAGACCCCAGCCACTGGTCTCGGCTCACCTGCTGTTGGATAGGAAAGTAATAAATGGTTGATCCTACACACACTGCAGCTTGCCAGCTGTTTTATTCCTGCCTATTTGCTGTAGTTTCCCTACTCAAAGAGCAATAATCTACCTATATTTGAAGTCTAAATAAAAGGTGTTTTCTTCTTCTGTTCTTGTTCTTCTGCCTTTTCTGAGATCTGTATTTCTGCTGCTGAAGAATGGCTCAAGCTGAAACTTGGTATATAGCAAATCCATGTGGGCTTTATTTTAAATCAAAGGGTTTAGATCTGTTAAACTATTTTCCTGTTATGCAACTGACAAAAAAAAAAAAATCATCTCAGACCTTGTTTTTGGGGCTAAGCTCTAAAGATAAGGAAAAAAAAGCTTTTAATTTACCCTATGACATTTGGCAGGAATTGAGTGCTGGATGTAGACTAAATTGATGGATATTCTGATATTGGGAAACAGTGCTCAGATTTGGCTGTAAAGATAACGGGCTGCTGAAATGGCTTTCACTGGCATTTCTGGTCTATTTGCTTGCTAATAAAAGGTACCATTTACAAAGCAGTTAGAGGGTCCCAGGATCTTTTTCACAATACTGCATGGTATCTGGTGTGTGGGAGATACTGTCCTGAAATGCAGCTACCTCTGGAGTGGATCACAGTGGGTAATCGATGCAGTACCTGAAGAACACCATAGACATGCACCAAAACTTGCAGGGAAAGCAGCCTCCAATCCCCTCAGTTACACATAAACCAGAATGTTGGCTTTTACACTCAAAAATGCTCAAGCAGCATGATCCCCATGAAATTTTAAAGGTCCAGGTATGGAGAGATGAAGAGGGCAGTGAAGGGCAGCAGCTTCCACTGAACAGCCGGACAAACTTTGGGCTGCAACTTGGGGCATCTTCTTTCAATGTCCCAATCTTGGGTTTTCCTAAAAACTGGTGACACCTGGAAGTGACAGTGCTCTGCCAACTGAAGGCATTAATTTTACTGAAGATGCCTTAATTTTAATTGCCTTTTGAAGCAGAGAATGTGCAACTGTCCTGTTCAACCTGCCGCCATGCCAATGAAGTCCCTGTGCTGAGTCTTTCCTTTCTAAATGCTCAGGAACTCTGTGCAGCCATTCAGCTTTCCTCCCTACATAGCATGGGCACGTGGGTAGGGTTTAGTCTTTGTGTCTTAATTCTCCATCCACAGAATGGAGGTTGTGGTAAATCTTCAAGGAAGGAGGTATTAAAGGTAAGAGGTATCCTGACCATAAATGCATCATCGATGGTGAGATGCTTGGGCATTGTCACCACATAACTATTTAAAGCAGACAGCACAAAGCGATTTGCCATCTTTCAGATTACAAATCCATGTTCAAAAGGCTGGAGAGGCAAGAAGCATCCTTTCATCTCAGGGAAAAAACCTACTGCATAAGAGGGCAGCTTCCATGGGAACTGACCTTTCAATTACAGCTGCTCTGCAGAGAAGTCTTTCAGCTGCTCCATGCCAGAGTTGGTAGAACTGAACCCATTTCTCATGTAATTATCCCTAGCATACCAAATACAGCATCTCTTGTTCCTACTGGGGCTCTTTGTCCTTGAGCAACACAGTGGGATTGCACTTCAGGCTATGTTTGTGCAGCGTGCGGTCTCTATCTATCCAAGCAGTGAGCAGCAAAGTGGGCAACACAGGGTTTGTGTGAAGAATAGACCACACAGGAGTTATTCCCCTGGGATATGATGCCAGGGAGATGCTAGCAGTGGTGCTGTCTGATAGTTATCCCTCAGTTGGCCAGCATGGACACTCACAGTACTGCTGCTCCTCCAAGAGCAGCTGCTGTAACGTATACATGAGCTGAAGGATTTTCAGGTGCTCTGAAAGCCTCTACCTTAGGCTGAAAAGTGATCTTTCTGATCAGCAGAAATACTGTCCTTTGAGCAGTATTTATTCTTAACTACATTCTACCCTTAACTATCCCCGTGCCTGCTGTCAGGCTTGGGACATGGGCACAAAGGACTGAAGAGAAGGCCAGTGACAGAAGCCCTGTCCCTACAGTCCCACTGCCCCCTTCTCGCCAGCCCTGTCTCTTTCACAAAGAGTTAAGGGGTTGCTCTGGTATTTTACAGGAACCCCTCAGCAGCCACTATCTCCCACATATTGATGTTCTTCCTCCTCCTGCCAGCTTCACTTTTCAGCTAAAATAATGTTTCTGTCTTCCAGATATTTATCCATGAGACAGCAATCCCATCCCCTCACTAATTTTGCTTTGCCAAACTTAAAGAAAAGCATATTTTTCAAATAGCCCAGAGATCACTGTCTCTGTATGATTTTCATTTGTAGCTCTTACTGTTTAACACTTCTCAAATATGGATGGCACATACTGTGCACAGCAGATCACATCAGGATCAGGCCAGTATTTCCTGATGTTGATGCCTCAGATTAGCTACAGAGATCTATGCAGTTCTGGGAGATGGTCGCCTTCTGATTTATAGGAATAAGTGACACCCATTCTGCTATTCCATACTTCGATTGAATTCGTATTTAAATTGAGCCATGGCCTCCCTATTACAAAAGGAAGGAATAGCTATTTTATTTTAAAGAAATCAGGTATTCTGCCTTTTCAAGAGGTATCACTTTTAATTTGGCAGGGTTCAAAACCCCTCACACCAGCCAGACTTGTTTCTTGCCTTACAGCTGTGTTTAGTTTTTATTCTGTTCACATTAACAAACATTAGAGGAGTGCAGGAGGTTGTTCTTCAATAGAGGAGCCTAGGGGGGTAGCTTTTCTCTTGTTTTTGTAGTTTTCATTCATTGAAGAGAAACATTTGTCAGAGATAAAAGAGGAGCTATTTGTCAAAGTTCTTGGCAAATACAGCCTAAGCAATGGGCTCTGAGGAAGAAGCACTGTAAGACCACAAAAATTCCTGTCTGCTTGGCCTGCTTCACCATCACAAGAACAGAGTCAATAGTCACAGGCAGTCAGCTTCTAGCAAAGAGCATCACAGGCTTAAGAGAAACCATGATACCCCTTGGGCACACTGGATCCCTCTCAGTTTGCTGTGGAGCTGCTGCCTGAGCTTCTCCCCATCGGTGTGATTTCGTATCATAGACTATCTGTGATTTGAGAGCAGCAGGGAGAGAAGGGGAGCTTCTGCATTAAAACTAAAAATAACTCCGTGAGGTATTTAACTCAGTGAGGTATTTGATTGTATTCATGAGTAACATAGGGTTTTGTTAGAGGATTTTTATAGTGCTCTCATAAAATTACCTTCCAGAGGGATAAGAAGTTCATTGCAGGAAAAGGCCAACCTCGCACAGTTTAGCAGAGCCTCCAGACCTCCAGAAATGGCCGAGTGACTGACATTTCCTATGCAAACAGGCTGTTTAACCTTCCAGCTAAGTCGTTCCATAGGAGCCAGTCCCAGCGGCGTGCATGTGTACCATGCCTTCCTGCTACGTGAAGAACAGGGGGAAAGCAGGCAGGCTCACCATCCCCCAGGCACTCACATCAACCTTCCAAAGCTGCGATAGCAGAATAAAAGCCCTGTTGAGAACACTTTCTGCCACCAGCCTGCTCACAGGGGTGTGCAAAGGCAAGTATTTAGCAATTCCTGCCTCCCAGACCCACCCATTAGTCTCTCTGGTTCTCATTCTGACTCTCCTTCCTGTCTTTTTTTCCCCAGAGGATTTAGAAAAATCCCTTTCAAAATAATTTAAAATGCAAAGAATAAGAGAAGCTCGCCTGTGTCGTTAAATGTCCGTGCAATGTCTCGCACTGTGCTGCTGATTGTTGCAGTTTAAGACAATGAATAACTAATAAGTAGGAAGCGCTTCATTGTCCAGATTTTTCCCATTTCTCCCTCAAATCCCTGTTTTTAAACAACAAAAATAAGAATTAAGGACTCTCTAGATTTTACTTATTTGTGTCCATAATGCACAGCCTGACAGCTGTGTGGCATGGTTTCCTTAATAACAGAGACAGCTGCAGGTGAAGATAAGCCTCGGCAGATATATCTTTGCAGCCTGAAAGCTGTTGTTTTTATGGACCATAACTCTTCATTACCACGCTGCTGAACTTCACCTTGCATCCCTGCTGGTAGGTCTGAGGGGTGGGTTTTGACAGAATAACAAGAATAGAGGATCCTCTTGAAATCTTCCCCAGGAAAGCTTTGAGTAACATCTGTTTAACAGGATGAATAACATTTAGGGACTATTTGCCAATACTGTTTGATACGTCTCTGAATTAAATTAGTGGCTAAAAGGAAATACAAAAGCAAAATTCAAAACTGTGGCTAAAAATCCCAGATTTCCTCTGTTTCTTGTCTGACTATTATCATTTTATGTCACAATCAGAATAGACATAACTTACGAACTCTTTGAGCCTCTTCTTGGAGTTGAGGATAAAAAGGACTAAAATTTTTTAAAGGGAGGAAAATACATCTCTTCCAAATTTCTATCATAAAACAACAAAAAAGGGCAATAAGCTCCTGTACTAATGGAAATCCAACCCAGCTGTTAACATAAAGTTGTTTAGGAAAATCAGCAAAGGTTTTAGAGAAAAAGCCAGGCACAGATATGGTTGTTTAAACACTGGGGCTGTGATAAGGGGTCTGCAAGGATCCTGCCATGGTTAAGGTTTGCTTTGGCAGCAAGTTGTAAAAGCTGAGGGGTAAAGTCCCTGGTTACTAGATTGTAACTGTATGGCAGTGGGGCAGGCAGTCCTAAGCTTCATCACAATGTCCTGTACCCTTTGCAAGATACCATTAGATGCCTGAGACACTTATCCAAACCCACCCAAATGGAAGGAGCAGGAGAAGTGCCTGCAGCCCTTGTCTCCACCCTAAACAGCACCTACATTACCTTGGGACTGCCATTTCCCTCCCTGCTTTTGTTTCTCCTCTGTTCCCATCTGCCTTCTGATTCTATTATTCCAACTCTCAGAACCTACCAACCAGAGCAGGGCCTATGACAAGCTCATGACTGGTGCTGGCTTGAGTTTGACACATCTTGTCTCAAGCCAGTAACTGGTGATTCTTACTGAGGAAGAGGACACGAAATCAAAACGACGACCCTGGAGATAAATGCTGACAGAGTAGTGGCACTGAGATCAGGAAGGCAGGGTGGTGTACAGGGGGCTGGACAACACCTCGAGTCTAACCTCTATGGGAAATGAAATTTCCTCGCCTGCTAAGATGCAATTCCCTCTTCTCATTTGTGCACTTTCTCACATATGAGCACTGGAACCACGCCGCCTCTAGCAACATCCATCTATATGAACTGATAGGATCATGACAGGGATAGCCTGCAGAAGGTTAGGTTGGGGTCTATCACTGACCAAAACTTACCCTGGCCAATTAATGGTTGGGGGATCTAAGATCTGCAGGAGGCAGAAGTGACTCCCTAATTTCTACAAACAAGAAGCCATGAAAAAGCAATTTACCTGCAATAGCATTTGCTTAGCCCAGAGCATTTTTGGCCAGTAAAAGTACACTTGCCACTCAGTGTTACAAAGCCAAGATCCCAAGTGCATGCACTCACTAGAGACCTTACAGCCTTATCCTTAGAATACTGCTCTTGGTCCTAGCATCCTGGACAAACTCCATTTGGGCAATTAGACCATGATGAGGTAACTGCTTGTATATGCCATTCCTTTCCCTATGGAGCTGGGCTCTGAATTATTTGGTGCTGTGGGTCTTTCTAGTCATTAGCAAGGCTATTTCCCTTGCCAATGGGAAAATAAATGCTGTCAGAGCTTGGGGAATGATTCCACTGTACAAGGCCTCACTGTAAGATGGATATTGCCTGTGTACCTTGGATATTGACCATGGTAGTCAGAAGTCCTCCTGTCATCAGAGGAGATGCTGATGGAGCCTGCTCCTAGAGCTGAGATGTGAGCAGTAAGACCCCCAACTGGGAAAAGAAACCTACTGTCATTGTTATGCTCAGTGGGTAGGAAAGAAACAGATTGGCAGAGTCATTTACATGTGCTAGGGATCATTTTGTGGTTTGCAGATTGAAATTCCTAATGGCACTCATTATAAGTAGTTTGCTTCCAGATGCTGTTTGCTTTCATGTTGAGAGAAACACACATTAACATAGGATACTCTGCTTGGGAAAATGTTGAGTATTTGCAACCCCACAAACCTAGGAGAAGTCAGCATCCAAAATGCAGGAAATTTTAGGCAAATCCCATAATTTTTCCCTGTCTTTTGATCTTTAATTGCTGTCCATTTATGTCCCGTGGGATATTTGCATATGTACAAAAATGATGATGGCTTAGAAGATACCAGGTAGAAAGATTTTTACTTCTATCACAAGACCTTTTATCCATCATGTGTCTCTTCTCTTACTCAGCAATTCCTCTCTAGTCTGCGGCTCTTATGCAGCCAGCTATCACCTCCTGTTCCTATCTGGTGGCACTGGTGCTGTCTTCTGCATGCAGAAGAACTCAGAAGCTCCTTACAGCTGACACATCCTCAGGAAAAAGCCCAGTTCCTGAGGATGATTACAGCCTGCAGCATCCATGCCCAGCTTAACTGCGAAAAGACATATTCTGGCACCAGAGCCCCCTACAGAGACAACACAGATGTAGAAGAAAAGCATCTCTGTGTGAGTTTGTCTTCCCATGAAGAAGCCAAGTTTCTGTAGAGGTCTCCCGTGGAACTACCAAGCAGCCCAAGCCCTGCTAAGACAGCATCCAGCAGCGATAAAGAGCATCTTTCTCTGCCGGATCTGGAGGTCTTAGAGCAGAGGCTGGAAGTACCAAGGAAGCCTTTAGGTCAAACTTAATGTGTTTCTTCAGGTTTGCTTCTAATCTGAGGCTTTACCAGAAAACTCCCCAGTTTTGATGTTATTTAGAGGAAGTTTCTCACTGTGGCCTTACCAATTTAGTGCTGATAGAGTGACTTTTTAGAGCCCAAAATCTGTAACTAAATGATGCTGTGAAGGCAACACAAATGCCCCTTAGGAACTGAGTTTCCTCTGCATGTGGGGATGGAGGATGTAGCATATGTACCCTCTCAGCTTCCTGAGAGGAAGAGCAGAGCTAGTGTAGCACTTCTGGTGTGTGTTGGACCATCAGCCATGGACAATG
>JASSUY010016894.1:0-13279 GCA_032466535.1 Forpus xanthops
AGGTGGAGGAGCAGTCTGGCTGCGCGCGCAACTGAGGGCGGGAGGCTGAGGAGGGTGGTGGGGTCGGGGATGTGTGAGGCGGGATCGTCCGGGCCAGGGAAGGGACGGGACGGGACGGGACGGGACGGGACGGGACAGGACAGGAGGGTGTCTGTGGGACTCGCCGTCGCCCTGTCGCCCTCTCGCCCTCCGCTGCGGGCGGAGCACTGGGAAGGCAAGGCAGGAGGAACTTGTGGCTGGGGAAAGCGGCGCTGGTGCGGACGGTAGCTGCGAGCCATGCGGCCCGCCGTTACCGGCCGTCCCGGAGGCAGTGACAGACACCGAGGGGCACCGTGGCGAGGCGGAGAGGGAGGGTTTCCCCGCTGGGCTGGAGCCGGCGCTGCGGCCGCAGGCTACTCTCTTCAGCGCACGCATCGTTAGCTATTTTATACTGGAAAGGTTTTAGCAATAAAAACCCATCAAGAGAATTAACCCTCAGTTACTGATACAAGCCAACACTTCAGGAGCAAACTCATACCTGTTAAGTTGCTCTTTCCCCCCCCTCCCACGAGGAGTGATGTCCTGTATGGCTCTCTGCATGGACTGAGCCTCGAAGAGGGGTTAAGTTCTATGTATAGCAAAATAAGGTGCTTCTCATGCACAGAAATTTGTATTACAGACCTGTCTGCAGGCCTGGAGTTCTTCAGGGATAGCTGCGCGGTGTGTGCAGGTTGATGCTCCTCTCCTGTGGAAACGTCCCAGTCCTAATCAGTTCACCTGACTTTCAGAGGACACTGCTGGACAAAAATCATGCACTGGATTTTGGCAAGCATCATCACAGGTTCTGCGTGTGGACAAAGCCATAATCCTCTAACCGTCACAGCTTCCCACTCTTCCATGTATTGACTGTGAAGCCCTTCATCAAAGACCTTTAGTACTTCAATTACCTCAACACTTCCATATTATTTTCGGCACTGAGATCAGGCCAGCTGCTTTTTCTCACCTTGCTTAAGAGTTTTAGAGTCGTCAATGCAAACTTCTGTCTCTGAAATAAACTGAAGCCATTAGGCAGGTAAAACTTGACAATGCTACCATCTGGACCACAATGCCAATTGTATCATTTTTTTTTTTTAATGGGAAAAAAAAAAGACCCAAAAACATACCAAAAAGCCCAAAAGCTTGACCAAATAGGTTCTGCCCCACCATTGCTCTCCATTTTTAGTTACCAGCTGCATTTGTTATTTATATAGTTTTATACAGCAAAAACAACTACTGCTCATAATGTAGGATTTACAAAATGAAGAATAAAGACTTGTGTCAGAGAGATAAGGAAGATGAAACAAATGCAGTAAGGCACAAGAGGGTGAAAAAATAAAAGCAACCATAACATCATATTCATGAGCCATGGGCCCAAAACAGCTTGTAAAAGAGATCTATAATTACATTAGGAACTCCTATCGAAGCATCAGGTTAATGTTCAGTAACAGTCATAAGAAAAAATGAAGCTTAAAAAATATGAGAAAAGGAACGGAGAACAAAACTGACAGACTGCACTTATTTAAATTCCCTTAGAATATTTTTATTTGTAAAAATAGACAATTCCTGATTTGGATTAGAATTGACATGCAAAAATTTAAAAGTCATATAGTTTCTAGCTTAGAATTTATGTTCTATCAGCATTTACCTTCACATCTTAGCACAGATACCTAAAATTACAGTCAAGTGTAATTTGTTGACAAACAGCGTGAGTGGCATGAATTGCGCTTCCAGTAAATAAAATGCATTTTCAGCTCATGTTTCATGATTTTTCCATTTAAGTGCCATTACACAGATGGTGTTACAGCCCTGCAGTACAGATATCATGCATGTGAAAAGGTTAAGTTAGCTGAGTGGAACAGGCAGTTCCTCCTGAAATACTTCCCCAAGTTATTGTAAAACAAGAAGGACATTCCTTTCTCTGCTTCCCTTCTAGCAAGAAAGAGGCATTTTACACACTACCATAAGATGTTTTTTGCTTTTCAGTTAGCAGAGCTGAATAGATGCTAATAACCTTTTCCCTTTGTGTGCATATGCTGGTCTTTTTCACTGCTTAAAAAAAAAAATACAAAAAACAGACAAAAAAAGCAACATATTTACCCTCAAGGTGGCTCTTAGTCCTAAACCCATCCCATTATTTTATTTCTACAGGCAATGCAATTGGCAATGCAATTTTTTTTTGGCAATGCCCTGTAGGATACTGGGGGGGGTTTATGTACTCAAAAAAAGCTGTTGCACAGAGCCAAACGTGGACAGAACTAAAGTTTCAACTTACACTAGCTTAGCTCTAAGCCAGAACCATACATCTTTTGAGTACATAATCTGGTCTCTTCATCTTGTAAAATATTACATGTTTTCTGAAGACATTAAGCTCTAAAAAAAAATGTGAGCTGTGCCTGACCTATAGATAAAATAATTCCAATGCACAGATCTGAAACAATGTCTCAGATAAAATTATTTGTTCATTGGTTGAATTCTGACTTGTCTTTGTATTTTCTATAGAAGATAATGGAATTGAACACTTGCACTTGCATATTGGATAGACCAAAAATACCCAAATTTCATTTGAACATATCTATCAGTGAAAGGTTAAGAGTTCCATAGGCCTGGGTGCTTTATCATGTCATTGCTTTTGTTTCTGCTTCTTTACAGTAACATTTAACCCAAGGAATGCTTGTTCTCTCAATAGCTGCCTAAACCAGTCATTATTTCTGGTATGGCTTTTTGCATGTTTCTTCTGGTTTTGTATTTTTTCGCTAATAATATACATCTCATTGCATTAGTCTTACACCAAGCAGAAGCATCCCTTGCAGATTATATCAAGACATCTCAGTGTATATTACTGTGACATGGGCATGTAATATTTCTTTGTTTTGGGTGTTGTTATAAGTAGAAGTGCTAAAAAAAAAAAGTGTAAACAGATTCTAGAAGTGGTTAATGGCCTCTAAAAAGGCATGGTGTTGCTCAGCCTTGTGGAGTGTTTGAAACTTCAATCAATTGCGTGATGTTAAAGATAGCTAGAATTTTAGAGTGCTAACGAGTGCAAATTCTCATTAAGATATGAATGTGTAGGAGAATTGTCTTCTGCAACATGCCAGAGATGCACTGGGTGAGGTTAGAAGGTGTGATTAGCAAAGTGATACTGGCAAATCTATGCTAACAAACACTTCCGATGTCACTGATAGAGCCCTTGTGCATTCAGGATTCCTGCCTCGGTAGCAGCAGCCTCATTATAGTGTTTTGATCTTGTGTTTAAGCAAAGCTTCACTAGAAGGGAGCCTAAAAGTAGCCAGAAGGCTGGCTTAGCAACTTCAGCACAAGAGAAAGTGCTGAGCTTTCCCGGAGATATATGAATGGACTAGGGGAGTCTTTTTAAAGGTTATGAAGTCGTCCTTTCTCCCCATGTCTGAGAACTCCCATTGAAGTGAAAGGAACCTCTGTCCTATTCATTTCAAAGGGAGTTTTGTAAGGAAAAAGAGCTTGATCAAAGTAGCTAGTAAGCATGCTTAGCTGCTAATATTCAGAGTTAAATGTATCAGCTGTTCCAAACCATTTCTATTTCAAATTATTCAAAAGGTTTAGGGGGCTGGCAGCCTGCACATTTTCCTCTTTAAGGTCACCAAAACCTATCAGCTGAAACCTGAAATCTAGTATGAAATAGCTTCCTGCAAGATTTAAAGCTCTAAATGAAAATCATGAAAGTTGAAAATAGAGTTAAAATCTCTAGTGCAACGGCGGTGGACACTGTATAAAGCTAAATAAAAAGGCAGCTATGAAAATAGTTGCTTCCCCAGATTTTAGCAGGAAGGTAAAATGATGAAAAATGCTTGAGCTGGGAAGCAGCAGGAAGGTCCTGATTTAAGAGTTTTATGCCAAAAATATCCATGTCAAGAAATAGGTTTTAAAATGAAAGGCAAGTTGCTTTATGTCTGAAGCTTAGCACAGTACTGGAGGGGTCATCAGCTTTTTTAAAGGAACCTGGTGCAGCTGTTGCCTTTTGTATAAAATCTTAGATTCTTAGTCCAAAGATAAATCTACTATTGACTGTCACTGCACTTTTTTTGTGACACAATTCATTAAGTAAATTAACAACAAAGCAATTATGAAACCAGACATATTTGTTTTAGAATCACATTCCATAAACCTGCACGTTTATATGACACAATACTTCCTTCTACTTCCTAGAACACCCAGTTTGCCCAACAGATACCAATCACCAAGGTTGCCAACAGCTTTCATTTTCAGAGAGGTCATTTGCAAGCACTTGTAAAGAGATGAAGTTGTACTTTTGTAGGCTGAAATTTGTTTCTCATTGATGCAGACATGCCTTCATGTCTATTTTTATCTCTCTCACAGTTAGTATTTAAACTGAGCATATGTAGAATGTGAAATAAAGCTGTTAACCACCTTTATGAGCACAGCTCACAGACAGAAATCTAGGTATATTTAAAGTATAGAATATGAAGTAAAAATGATGCATTTCAAAACAAAGCGGTGTTCTAAAACAGCAACACTTTTTCACCAAAGGGTATTTAATAGTAAGGATGTTTATGGGTTCAGTATGACACATGGATTAAAGAAATCACCATGTCTTTAGAGATAAACCCACTGACAACCATTAATAAGTGTACCAAAAGCATTTTGAGCTCATCTGACATCACTTCATGTTGCGAATGGTCAGCATGGAGGGAACTGGCTGCTTTTCTGGTGTTTGACAAGCAAAGCTTGACAAGAGATCCTACACAGCATCATCGATATCACATGGTGTGATCTTGTGGATGGTGCAGTTGAAGCGTGCGGTGAGATCACATTAAGGCAGCTGGTTCAGCTACTCACATGTGGGTTTGGCAGACTGGCCAGTGGCTTCAAATCTACAGCTGCTTCTACACCGTTACCTCGAATATATGCACATGATCAGAAGGGGGTAATGCCAAATAGTGTAAATACCAAACCTCTCCAGTGTAGGGGGAAATCATAAAATCAACTAGGTTGGAAAAGACCTTGAAGATCATCAAGGCCAACCAAATCTCGGCATAGATTTTCATCATATCTCTTAAGAAAAACAAACACCCTTTACTATTCTCTCTCCTTCACCCTCAACCAAAAAAAGCCCTTTGCACTAAACAAAACCAGATGATGCTCAGCGTGGCACAGGCTAGTCTCTTTGTGGTTATTCTGAAGAGCGCTGCAGCTTGCACTGCTGACACCTGCCTCATGTAAATGTTGCACATTTGTTTGTTTTACCACCAGAAGAAAGGTAACTTTACAACCCAGTGACAAGTAAAACGACTGGTTATGCCAGAACTAGAAAACTACTGTTAAAGTTGGTACATAGCTAGGATTGTATTTATGTGCTTAAGTTTTGAAAAATAATATTAGGCCTCAAAGAGAGATTTACTCAACTGTCATTGAGAAAAATGTTTTGCAGAGAGAATCCTGAAAGCCAAGTTTACAAATGTATACAAATTTATCCCAAAGTTTCACGCCTCAGGAGCCTCAGGAGGCAAATACAAGATTTTCTTTATTTTTTTTTCTTTTAAATGTGTTTTGAGGAGCTGAGAGATCCTGAACTTGTGTTAAAAAATAAACCCCATCCTTCCACTTGAAGTACCAATAAAGTAAGAATCATGGGGTGTTAAAAACTGTTACAATTTTTATTTGGAGTTTGGAAGCCAGAGTGAAGGAATTTCCCTAAAGTGAACTCTGTGAAAAACTCCGCCCCAGCAGTAGGAGATGCTCCTTTTCCTCTTCAGGGCTTCATAATTCTGCTGAATTTCAGCACAAGGGTAGAATTGGGTCTGCTTTCTAAAAATAACTTTGCAAGCAACTGTAAAAATAAGAAATTGGGAAATAAACAGAGCGCAACTTCTTATAAATATTCTAAAAGCCACATGCTTACCTAAGAGCAAAAAATACTGGTAATTGCTGTTTTCTGGATCAGTGCCCTGATATAACAATTTTTGATACTGATTAATAATGGCAACATTTTTCCCTGCCCATCTAGTTTTGAGGTTGATACCACTGATTTTGGCCTGATCTGGAATAGCTATCCTTGCCGGTGTGGAAAGGGTATATTTTGTTGTACAGTGAAAATAGGAACCATGGTACAGCTAGCAGCAAAGTGTCTCCCTGCAGAAATATACTTTTGTTGATGAGGTGTGCTTTTTTTCATATCATGGCAGGATAGCTTGAGTGGGAGCCTGATGTCAGGGTGCCTGGCTGAACCAAGGTTCAGTTGGGGTGACCATCTGGATTTTGTGAATTCAGGCATGGACACAGTCCGAAGCTTCTCAAAGTGTCCAGGCAGAAAGTCTCTGCTGCAAATGCTCTTACACCTGCAGAACTCTATCTTCTCTAGTATGGTTTACTTTCCTTTATCTGAATATATGCCAGACGTTTAGCATGCACAGCATACAATCTGTCTTCTTTTCATTTCTCAAACTCTTACGTCTTTCCATATCCCCTTAAAAAAGAAAATCTTATTGCTTCTCTAGGTTCTGTCTCTAGCTGGGGTACAACAGGTAGCTACCCCGCCTGTAGAGAAGTAAGATGCCTGTGGCTGCTGCTCCTCCTCTTGCTCTGGTGACCTCCTTCTGTGTCACACTGTCCCTCTGCATGGCATTGCACTATAGGTTACTACTAAACTGGATCTCATCAGAGTCCCTGGTAGTGCAGGCGACTTGTGCTATCTATTCAGGCTTGGGCAATAAAAGGGTGGCACAGCCTCTCTTTGTGAGAACTATTTCCTGCTCATCCAGTCTCCCCAATGACAGCTGCTGTCCAGAAATAACCTAGATCTTGCTCCTTGCAGCAATTCCCCTGCCCCAGATTGCTGTTGACAATTGTTGTCTAGAGGCATTTCCCTGGGACGAAAGACTGCACTTTTATTCAACTGTAATGCTCTTCAGAGGGAAGTTTATTATTACTTGTACCAGAGTAATATAGTGTGTTCTATACTTCCCCATGTTTTTGGAAAGTGAGACTGAAAGCAATCACAGAAAAGTCTTTCAACATTGCTGTGCATTAAGAAACAAACATATTAGCTTGATTGCAAGAAAGGACAAAAGGAAAATGAAAGCATTATGTTGGCAATGAATAGCAGTGACACTGTTTGCAGTACACTCTTAACGCACGAGTTCCTAATAATGAAAGAAAACTTTGTCTTCTGTTTTAAGTTATGCAATTGACATACAGATTTTAAAATTTATTAAAGCTTCAAATTTCTTTACTTCCTTGCCATAGAGTTGTTTGGGTTTTCTTTTTTAAGAAAATAATGTAAAAAAGGACACTTATAATGCAGACACCAGTCTTAGCAAATTTGAGAGTATTTTTTCTTCAAAAATTGCTATTGATCACCATTCATGGAAATATGCTGCATATACAATCATAGCTTGATAAACAGATAAACATTTTAGGAGTCCTCCTTCTAGGAAAGTCATATGTTTACACCAGCTATTGTTTCCTCAGGAATAGTGTTGCAAGCTATGCTCAGCTGAGCAATTTATTCTTAAGTGTCTATTGATTCAGCATTGCTCCCTGAAAAGAGTGGAGAAGTCTTCTCATTAGCGCATTCAGCTTCTTCACTCTGGTGCTTTTGATGCACAGCTAAACTCTATTTGGAAGAAGCAATGTGCTTGCATTTGAGGTGGGCCTCAATACCTCATACCCATTGCCCGGTCCTGGAAAGCCTCACTTCGGGAATTTGCACCCAAATGATGTGAGAGGTGAGAGCAGAGAGGGAGAATGGAGGAGTATTTTACTAGAAAAGGCAAGTGAGCTACCAATTGTAGATGTTCATGTGTGGTCAACCAGCCCTTTCTTGCTGTCACCTCCACATGGTGTATTTCATCAGTATGATCTGGGAGGATGCAGGTGAGGAGCTGGAGCTGACCCCCGGCTTGTACATGTACCAGTTATTGTGTGCCAGGCTGGGTTGCCGTGTGATGGCAAGGGGTGGACTCTATGCACCATGGCCATGGTGCAGACACACTATGGCTTGGGTGCAGTGTAGAGCTGAGAAAAGGCCAGCTTGGCGTACGTGTGAGGTCAATGGTGGGAGAAAGCTGAGTAATTGAGGAGAGGAGAGTTTGGTGTGTATACAGATTCACAGGCATTCTCATTGTGTGATTAATGCCATTCATGCACGGGAGCTTTTGTTTCACTTCAAATTGATCTTGAGAGGATATTTTCACTACATAATCCCTTAAGACTGAACTTGAAGCTGAATGTGTAGAGCCTTCTCCTTGCATCTCAGACTGTGGTTTGTGTACAAAGCAAAACTGTTCGCAACATTTTTCTGAACTTCACTAAGAAAAAGGAAAGAAAAGAGTTAAAAGTGGGAACTGAATTATGGGAGTGGGATAGAGCAGATAGGGCAAGAGGGCACTGGTGAAAGTGAGGGAAAAATGTGCCTTCTAGTTTGAGTTTTCACATGTAAACCTTGGAAGCTTGTAAATGCAGATTATGGATAACTCAAAGTAGTATTTGTGGAAATACAATGGAGCTGTAAGGCCAAATAAGAATGGGAAAGCCTGAGAAAAAATACTTTTGTCATAAATACTTTCAATAAAAATTTCACTCTATAGAGGTGCAATAAGACTGCCTCCTCTGTGAATCAGTTAACCAAGGAGGCTCAGACTTGCCCACATAGCCACCCAGGATTGTCCAGGCTGGCTTATGGGCAGAAGGCATTGCAGAGCATGTTGCAAACACTCAGCTTCCAGCAAGCACAGGTCATAGGGGAAGAGGCAGGATTTACCAGAGCACCAGTGTACGGAGGAGCAGAAGCAGCTGGAAACAGCTTGAAACAAGAGAACGAAAGGGGTAAGCAAACCATGTGGACAATTTCTGAAGAGCCTGCCACAGCGTTGTTAAACTGTGCTACAAAACCAATTGTAACCATTTCACTTTCTAGGTTACCCCACAGTGAAGCACAGTGACTCAATTCAAGGCAGACTTCAAGCTTTATTCCTTGCTACTGAGGCTTTGAAGGCTTTAGTAATATTTGTGCAGTACGTCCCATGCTTATTCATAGGAAGACCATGGAATTTCGCAAGTGTGATGGAAATCTCTAGCCCTGAAATCCTGAATAATACCTATGAGATTAAAAATTGGTTCACCAAGTGCTTATAGCTACTCCAGGTGCAGAAAAATCCTGTTGGACAAAAGAATGACTGGGGCTGGTAATGTTTCTGCACGTACCTGAACAGTGTCACTAATTAATCATTCTAAAAACAAAGGAAAAATAAAGGAGTGGAAAACACTGCCATTATATAAACATAAAATTACATCAGAGTTTTAGTGTAAATCGTCAACTGAAAAATACGCCAGTGCCATAGTTATGCTTTCAAGGAACCCCGTTAATCCATTCCCATTTCCCCCACCAAGTATTCGCTGGTTGTTAATGAACTTCTTTGCACAGTTCTTTCTTGATTTTAAACACACAGATATTTTTGTGAGCTTTCCCCAATGTCACAGGTTTACCCTTTAGAGGAAAATGATCCATAATAATCCACTGTGTGGGTTATTCAGGTACATTTGTATTCAGGTACATTTGTAAACTACCAAGGTTTTACCTCTCAGTGAAATTATAATGCAACATGAGCTATGCTTTCTTTGATCAAAAAGAATGACAGATTCAAATTTTCCTTAAAAGCAAAATATAATGAAGCTAGAGATATCTTCTCTCTCCTTAACTATCAGCCAGTATTCTATTGCAGTAACTGCTACAGGAGATACAAAGACTGATTTCTTTGTAGTTATGTACCCATTCTTCGAGATGTTGCTTACTCAGGGAACTCAATGAACAGCTTGTACTCAAAAGTTGAAAAATAAATACGCACAAAGTATCGTCTACCACTGACCCACAGCAAACGGTAAAGCAACAGAAAACACCTTCTGATCAATTTCCTGTTACATTCAACATTGAGCCAATAAAACTTTTATATGGTGGTTCTAGCAGGAAAAAATGTATTACTGCCATGCATAGATTTAGCCCAATAGCAATTTCTTTGTTTAAAGCTTCAGGCATATTGCAATGTGCAGCCTCCTAAGGTTCTGAGGATATTGTCAACATTTTGCTACTTTCCATGAAAATCTAATACCACATGGCAAAATCAGGAAAAAAAATCATTTGGAAAGTGAAGCAAAGTTGTTATTCTAAATTGCTGTTGACAAAAGAAATAGAGAGGGAGTGCTGTATAAGCGGAGGAAACAGCAACAACAGTTTGATACTGAGGATCACAGTGGGGGCAGAAGATTTATTCTTAGGTCGTGATAGTAATTACTGAAATTAACCTATCTGTCAACATACTTGATCTGTGCTTCATTGTCCTCATCATAATAGCCAACAGTTCTGGGATGTGTTAGGAAAGTTGTGCCTTACCAGAGCACCTCACAGTAACTCTTGTTGCTCTAAGGTGGCCTTTCCTCAGAAGAAATTAACTGTGGCAGGACACCTTTGTATTTATGAACCTTATAAAAGAGAATATTGAATGGTTGAAGGGGTCAGATGGCTCAACTCTTCAAGCCATGAACTATGTCTCAGGAAAAAGCATTTTAATGTGGAAGCAGGAGTAGTGTATTCCCAGAAATGTCCCAGTCAGTCCAGCAGCCTTAACTCATCACCTGCAGGGCTTAGATGTCAACTGCCTGCATATCTCCCCTTTATGTATTAGACAAAAAGCTAAATATTGAAATACAGTAAGGTACTCTAGGTCACAACTAAGCTCCAGGTGAAAGAGCTGTTCCCAGTGACACTGGTTCAGTAGGTCAGGATGACATGCAGCTAGTGCCTAGCTTCCAGGAGCTTAGATAGCTGCAATGCTATTTAAGGAATAATCTTGCAGCTGTGCTCAGCCACCTCATGCCCTGCTAGGAATAGGTGCTGAGCTTCTGCATGGGCCCACCAATAGCTATGCCAGGTCTTCTACAGCTCCTCTTTTAGAAAAGCAGGACATGGAAAATCCCATTTCTGGTTCAAAATCATCATGCAGGCATCATGTGGGTCAAAGTGAAGCCTGTGATGACAAGCTGGAGTTAATTTGAAAGACTGAGTATATGTGGTTTAGTGCAAACTAAGTGTGAAAGTGATTCCTGCCCTGTCCTTTGCACTGTGATATTGCATGTGGAGAATGTTGACATAGAGAAGCTGTGTCCTGAAGGCTTCCAAGATGGCTGAGAGCTGGAGTACCTAAGGTGGAAGAATATCTGGAAAGTCTGGGTTTGCTCAGCATGGGGAGAGAAGGCTAAGAGAGGGATCTAATGGCTGAGCAGAACCAGGCTCTTCCTGGAGGTCCATTGTGAAAGGATGAAGGAACATGCAGCGAAGGAAACTGATTAGGCATAAGGAAATTCACTGTGAATTTGGTGAAATTTGGTTAAAAACTGACACATTCCAGAGAAACTGGGTCATCTTTTTTGCTGGAGATACTTCAAACTACTGAACAAAGCTTAGAGCAACTTCACCTAACTTCCAACATGGCCCTGCTGCCAGAAGAGCTCAGAGCTGATGAGCTCCAGAAGTGACTTCCAACCTCAATTATTCTGTGATCCTAAAATCCGTTGCAACGGAGAAGGAAAATTAGCTGCCTAGGCTCTCAAAGATTACCTGTATTTTATGCTGATAAGTGAGAATATTATATTAAATACTAACCATGAAACCTGAAAAAAAATGGGGGTAAAGGTATTGCTTTAAAGACACAATACACATTAGCTTTACATTGAAGGCTGAAGCTTTCTGTCTTTCTCCAGCCCCCCCAATCCTTTAAAAATCAAACCCAACCATCTTACAACTCTGGCCTTCCTGTAGCAATAAATGACATTATTTTTGGAAGTGATTAAGGTTGAATTCTCAGTCATGCTGATCTCCAGGGACTGGGAACTGAGGCTCCTAATGTGTCAAACAGCTTCTACAGTCCTCACTTTTATCAGGGACACAGCTAATGTCAAAGAGGCAAAAGATGGCCCAGGACTTCAGCAATATATTTTTCAGAGGTTCTCAAAGCAGAAATTTAGTAACATGAAATCAATAAGAAACAATCAGTTAATAATTTAGACCACGAGTTTCCTGAATTTCGTCAGGAAAATGAAAAATACATTAGAAAAGCTTTTCACACAGATTTGGTATCAACCTTTGTGATATTTCTGTAAAATGTTAGTTTTTACTCCCCAAACATGGATAATATGGATATATGAGCATAAAGAAATTTTCTTCTTATCTGCTTTTAAAAAAAGGCTTTCTTAGGCCTTATTAGATTTTTAATAGGCAGTATCACTTTAGAACAGATATGTATAACTGCGTATCTATTGAAAGAGAAATGGAAAATATACATAAAAAACCCAGAAAAGCAAGTAACATTCAATTTCTTTTTTTCGTTTGATATGACAGATTTGATGATGGAAGAGAGGAAGATTATTATTGTTTTGGGTTTGAAGGATTCTAAAGCTTCCTCTAATTTTTAGCTAATTCTCTTTCTTTCAGGCACTCAGCCCACTGTCAGATGTGGCTGAGAAAATTTAGCGTTATTGAACTACATATTCTTGCCTATTCGTGTCCAAGATGCAGGTGCACCTTGTGCCAACAGCATGTGCTTTGTTCAGCTCAAGATGATTCTCTTTTCCTGGAGTCCTCCAGGAGTGCGAATTGTAGCTGGATGAAAAGCTCCAATCTGCATATCTGGGACTGCTACTCACTGATTGTATGACTGATCAGGAAAACCTACACTGTCTGTACCTGCAGGTCTGTAGCTGTTCTAAAGGGTAATAAAAATAGAGCTGAGTTTGACCCAAAATAGGACATCAGTCTTATCCTTCGGTTACACACTAGTTGCATGAAAATACAGTATGTGCAGTGCTGCTGAAGCAGGGTAGTTTCTCCTCGAAGAAACAGCCACTGAGGGATTATTTTACCGCTGTTTTAAGCTTTATATTTTCTATCTTTCCTTCACTGGTATCTGTGGTTTATGTGTGGCAAGAATCCAGGCTGAAGCAACACTCACAGCAGCAGCATCACATGCTCAGCTCTCCAGTCTCCTGGCATTCGGGGGTTCAATGAACACCCTGATTTCTGAAGGGAAAATGGGGTTCTCCCACTCCTTTAGCAAGATTTGTACAAGTTGCCTTGTCTACTCATCATTTTTTATGTGATGGTGAGTTTCAGCCTCATGAGTTTCACTCTAACTTCACATACTGGGGCTGTTCAGCCTGGAGAAGAGAAGGCTGCATGGAGACCTCATAGCAGCCTTCCAGTATCTGAAGGGGGCCT
>JASSUY010016895.1:0-39485 GCA_032466535.1 Forpus xanthops
CCCCTCATCCGCACATCTGGTGTTTCTTATCTCTTATAGAAGGACCACTCTTCTCTAAATCTTAGTCAGCTGTCAGACACTTGCAAACATAGCTGGTTTTAATTAATTGTGATGACTGAGAGATTTTGGCCCTGCTAAGGGTGAAAACTGCAGCCTGGGGAAGACCACTTACTTCATCTTGAAGACCCCTGCCCACAGGAGGAAGACTTCTTACTTCATCTTGAAGACCCCTGCCCACGATCATCTGAGGGCAGTGCGCAAGCGCCAAAAGGGAGGGGACTTATGCTAATGAGTACCTAAACTAATTATAATATCCCTGCTTCTCTCTCGGACACCTACTGAATATGCATGTTTATGTGTAATAAATATCTGTTTGCTTAAACCCCCGGGGTGAGACTTAGGTAGAGTAATGACTCCCAGCCCACCTAGCACTGCTTGCTTATACCTCATCAACGAGCACAATAAAGAAATTGGCTACTAACGTCGGTGCTGACGTTTTATAACAAAATTGGTCTTTATAACACTTTGATACTTATTTGTCCCCATCTTCTGCTTACTAAACAGTTTCCATTAAACAGTCACAATAAGAGGAAAATAGAACTGAAGAGAAGCAGAAGATACAACTTAGAAAAATGTCATTATTTTAGCATAGAGCAAGTTTCCCCTTAAATTTGACTGTTCCATATGAAGACGTATTTTTTGAAAAGGAAAAGAATAAAAGAAAAAAGAAGGAAAATACAAGGAGAAGAAAAAAGAAAAAACAACCTTCTTTTGAAAACATATTAACAAATGTATCTTCTTTCCCCACTTCCCTCTCAATTTCTGTCAGAATCTAGGATGTTTTCTCTGTTAGAAACAAGAGACAGTATGCACAGGACACACAGCTGTTACTTTTCTCCTCTATTTCCACAGCATTCTAAAAACTCTTCTCACTTTGTGTCATTTTCTAATTTGCCCATAAAAAATAAAAACATTTTTTAAAAAATCTCTGAATTTAACACAGCAAATTCAAGGAAAGCAACACGGGCAGAGCATAAAAATGCCTGATTACGTTTCACTGTGTCTGCATACAGGTCAAGCAAATTGTTCTCAAGGAGCCAGTGGCTGTGAGGTACTGTGGGCAGTCCACATGCTGATTAAGTTCCCTCACTGCAGAACATCATCAGAAATTTCAGCTGAGTCATCCTTACATTTAGGAATGTTTTTGGCTTTCTAAGTCCCAGCTGCTTGGCTCCGGCACAAGAGCCAAGAAAAAGCCTCATGACTCTGCAGAACAGTTTACAATTCACAAATTAAGATAGTTCATAGGATTATACAAGTAAACTGAGAGGATGTAATCAGCTTTATAACAAACAAAGAAAACACTGACATTTCATTGAGGGCTTTTTGAGCTGTTTGTTTGGGTTTTTTTTATTTTTAAAACCTACACACTGCTTGAGAAAGTTTCTTTCTCCTTTTTCAGTGTTTTTAAATGCTTGATGTAAAATAAATCAGGCAATTACCAGAAAGGACAGAGAGGGTAAAGCACATGTCACTGCCACGTGGTTAAATAAAAGAAGGAAGTACTACATGCATGACTGTTATGCATATTGGCTGGAGGATATTCACAGAACATGTGCAGTCTTTCATTTCACTTTTATATTTGCATGTTTCTGCATGAAAGGTAAGAGACTATAATGCAATGGTACTTTAGGGTAAAAGACAAAAATTTGGGACAACAGGGTGGTTTGGGGTAAGATTACTGCTAGAATTTAACAGCTACAGCAAGATGAGTGTATCTTCTTTCACATTTTTCCAGGATTTGATCCAGAGGCTGTTGATATCAAACAGGAACTTGTTTACACCTAAATACACTATTGTTCCCTGTACACCAGAAATGGCTACACACAGGTGAGGTGCAGAAGCCCTTCCCATTTCACGTTCATTTCAGATGACAAAAGATTAGGAAAACATGCATAAAAAGATAGATATGGTGGCATTTTTCCTGCCCTTTCCCTAGGCGCAGCTCTCCCAGGCTATGCCCATACAAGGCAGTTAGCACAGGCAGGAACAGAGCTCTAGACCTAATACTTCCTGCTGAGCACCTGATGCCCTCATAAGACACCTTTCACCCAGGTTTGCACAGTACAAATTGCAGGCTCTCCTGCACGCTGACCAGTCTGTCCATCAGCCTCTGGGAGCACACTTCCCAGTTAATGCCTGTCCAAAAGGCATTCTTGGGTGAATCAACAAGCAGGGCAGGGGACTGTCTGGAGGTCACATAAGAAGCAGGCTACCAGTCTAAACTGAGATGTTAATGCCTTCAGTGCACAAAGTCAAGAGGACATCGATCCATTACAAAAGAAGGGCACACCTTAAGTCCTCTATGGAGGATGCCACAGCTTTATGAGGTTCAATCATAGCTGGAAAGCACGTCACTCAGCATGAAACCAACATGTACTTCTATTCAAATTACAATGTTCAGTTAAACAAGTACAGACTAATTCTTCTAGTTTAAAGTACATGCTTCTCCTTTGCTTCATAAAAACCCAATAGCAGAGTTCTATTTTTTTCCTAACACAACCCAGTATTCTTTATAGATCAACACAGAAACAGTCACTGAAGCAGACCCTTGTATTTAACAGACATTAATTAGCAATTTAATAACTTTTTTCTAATTTGAGTTTTAGAAACACTGTTTTAGAAGTTCTATGAAAGCACTAAGATGCCCCATTTTCACATCTTAAACAGCAATTTTCACTCCGACTGATAGGCTAACCCTATCAGTAGAACTTTGCAAGAGCACATCAACTGACAAGATACCTAAGTACCCACTGAAAGACTACACAAACTAGCACTCTCCTGCCATGAGGGAGGAGGAAGAAAGGGCTTAGGTTTATAGCTGTTAAGACTGTATAATCTGGAAACAGCCTTTAATTTAAACAATGACTGCAGGAACTCGCAGAGAAGAATCCTTGTGTGACCCCTTTTTCCTTTCTTGGAAGGTGCTGGGAGACAAAAGATCTGCTTTTGGCTTCATTTTATACTTGTTCAAAAGAACCACATCTCAACAGATGTTATATAGCTTCAGGCTGGGTTTGATTTTTTTTTTTTTTCCTTTTAAGATCTATGGAAAATTTTAAAGTTTTCCAGAATAGCAAATGGATATTTTTAAATTTATCTGACCCATTTCTCAGTTTTCACTTCCATCACCAGCACTGCAGCTGAAAAAAATACCAGTCCACAGTTTTTGTGCCCAACAGCATGTTTTCTTTTATGTCACAAAACCCTTTCTATCACACCTGAAGTGAAACCTTCTATCTCCAAGAGTGCAAAAAATGCTTGTTGTTCCCCAGAATCATGTGGATCAATTCACATGTAAACCACTTATTTAACAGTGCATAAACACAAGGAAAATAAAGAACTATATTAAATTTCTGTCTACAATTTCAGGAACAGGCAAGATAAAAATATTGGCAGGGGTACAAGACAAAAGTCACAACACAAAAGATCAGTTATTCTGCCTCTGCTGAGGGAAGGCAGACTACAGAGAAACTGTGTGCTTGCAGTGTGCCCCCATCTGAGGAATAATGACAGTATTTGATCTTGGACAGGACCTCCTTGCTAACTGCCCCCCCTCTGGCAGCCAGGAGCCTCCTCTTCACACATCAATAATGCTATCTGGCACACAACACATTCTAAAACTCTCACTGGCAGAATAGGTGAGACCAAAATCACTGTTTCCTGCCTGCTGTGCACAAGTGTGCTAGAGATACAGGCTCCCAACCCCACTGTTAAATCCACCTGCATAAACCAGCTGTGACTGAAAGTGATTTAAACATTTACCACACACCTACATGAAAAATGAAATCACAAAACCACACTGGAATCTTGATATCATAGTCCACACTCCTTCAAATCGAGTTTTACACTGACATTGGTCTGTATCTACTACTTCAGTATCACCCACAGAAGAAGCACCTCCTGTGTAATACCAGGACATCATACAATGATTTGGATCAAAAGGGACCTAAAAAATCAGCTAGTTCCAGCCCCTCTGCCATGGCCAGTGACACCTTCCACCAGGCCATTTTGCTCAAAGCCTCATCCAACTTGGCTTCATATGGTTTCTCAATCTTATTTTCCTAACAGTAAAAACTATTGTGTTTAATGCAATGCTTACATTTAGTCAAACACAAGTAATCAGCTCTCTCAAGCACTAACACTGAAACTGAAGCTGACAGCTTTCATTATAACAGTATTGTCACTTTCTCATAGCCATAGGAAGTCTCACAATCTGGCAGCTCTAGATACCATATTTAAAAAATCTCCAGCACAGCATCTATAAACCCAGGAACTGTTTCAATCGTTCTCCCTCAGATGCCATGGGGCCATCAGCCTTTAGCCTACACTATCTAGAACAGCAAATTTTCTTCTGCCTATCCCCAGATCAGAAATTAGCCTGATGTGGCTGAGCCTACAGCCCCAGAAAAGTCAGTAGCATGAGTGGACAGCAGGAGATGAGGGTGTAGAAAAGGACTTATCTCTTTAAGGCTGCTTAAAAGGAACCCTGACCTTATTTAAAAGGTACCCTATACCACCGTTTTTCACCAAAGTAATAGTAAAAACAGTGACACTCTTGACCACACTGAGAATTAACAAAAGCAATGAGCTACAAAGTGATCCAGATTTTGCAGTAGGATAGAAGGCCTGTTTTCAAGTAATGAATTTAAAAAAAGCTCTCCAAGTTATTCAGTTTGTCAAGTAAGTTTTATTCAATTTAGCTTTAGAAATTTTGAAGACAGAAAATAATATTCTCAAAATAATATTCTCAAAACACTGTAAATATAGTGCCTTGATTCTATCATTCGCATTTCAAATCATGAAACATACTGGATCTCACCGTTCCTCTAAGAGCATATTTAGAATAGAGCCTACAGCAAGCACAACCATACACCATCTTCACCAGTATAACATCTGCCCTGAGGCACCTGCTGTTCAGGCTAAATCATAGGAGGTGACAGGTTGGTAAAACAAACAACAGATATTCACACAAGGAAAATCCTCCATAACTCCCCAAAACCTAAAGCAGAAACACCCACACCTGCAGCTCTCCTGTCTGCTCAGCAATACTCACAGGAACAAGAACAGGCAGTTACATCCCTGACAGGGTCAAACAAGGGGATGAGGTATATGACACTACAAAAAAACCCCTTCCTATTGACATGCTTATTATTCACTAAAAAATACTATGCAGCTTACATTGAAATTATTTTGGAAAAAGTACTACTTGCACTAAAGGATCCAATGGCTCTAGTATCAATTCCAGATGAAGAAGCATAATATACACATAGAAACACACCTTAGCTGACATTTATTTCCTCTGTTCTTTTTTTTTTTTTAATAAACAGTGAGTTTCCCAAAATGCAGATTTCTCCTGCGACACAATGCAGTTGTTCTTGCAATTGAATTTAGTGCAGTGTGCAATTAAAATGGTACCTTTGCTGTGATGCACACAATGTGAGCTCATACTGCTTTTAAATAAAGCTTTCAATACACTACCAATTCCTTTGAAGACCTGTACTAACTACATTAAATTAATGGTTTACCGGTTTATTATATCATTTAATGGTGTACTGTGCAAATAGGAAGTAGTAGAATAACTTAAAACACTTGAACAGATTTTACAATAATATCTTTCCAACAGCTACTTTCTACACTTAATGAAAAGGAGCCAGGATGGATTTTTATTTTTAGAATTCAAAAACGAGGATTCCAATAAAAAGTACAAGCCACAGAACCAAATACTTGATCTTATTCCCAGGCCTCCACAGACTCTAAAAACTACATCTGCAAGGAGAAATGACAAAATTATGCTCCTGCACAGAACTCTACCACTTACCACAAGCAGTGTAAGAAATGAAGCATGCCAGACTGCTGATCTGGGAGGAGACTTCAGGACTTCCCTTCGTGTTCACATCTAAGGATGGGTACTCATATCTCCACAAAGTTATCAGACATTTATTAAGGCAAATCAGAACCAAATTAGATAAATCAGTTTGTGAGGTTTTGTTCTTCTACTGACATGAAGCAAATACTAATGGTAATTACCACATTAGGGTGCAAGAATTGGATTCAGATCTCCAACTCTCATGGAGGTCACGCTCACCCACAGAAAAAGCAATATTGTCACAAGATGACACTGCTAGAGCAAGAAGAACAGCATTAAAAAAATAAACTAAAAAAAAAAAAAAAATCACATAATAAACAGGGGTCCTAATTTTTTTTAATCATTTCTATAAAGACTGGGGGGAAATCTCAGCATTTCTAGTGACAGTTTAATGCCCTTTATTTCTCATAAACGTCTTCTACTAGAAATGCTTTCAGCAAGACGAAGTTCTCAACAGTAATGACTTACAAAATGCAGATTTGACTAGCAAAGGCAGCCAAGAAAAAAGCCCTATTTTCCAATACCTGTTCCTGAAAAATCAGGCCTCTGCAACTCCTTGCCCAAACCCCAAACATCACTATTTTCTAACGTTCGCAGAGATGAAATCCTTGGTTAGAGACAGCACAGCATCAGCTGGAACTGTATGTAAAATGACAAGAACAAAAAAAAAAAACAAAACCAAAAGCCAACCTTCAGTTTTCATTTTCCTTTAGCTTCAAAAAAGAAGCTGGTGCTGAAAAGTTATCAGAGAAGGGTAAATTCCACCTGCAGCTATGGAATTTACAAGAACTGATCTTCATAATCCAAGAACCCAAAAGCCACTGAATTATGGCTATTTGTGTCAAGGAAACATATGACAGATTACATCATCATTCACAAAAGTAAAATGTTTAGCCTCTTTCTACAGACATAGCATTTCCAGACCCTGCAAGCACCATGACACATTTGGCCACATGACAATAAAATATTTACCATTCAGTTTCAGAATTAAAAGGATAGGTTTTACCCATGTGTAAAGTTTTTCAATGAAATGTCTCTTACTTACAAGAATACATGAAATAGACTCCTGCTCTCATCTCCTTTTTGCATCAAAACCAGAACTTTGGCTTAATAATAATGCAGTAGCCTGTGTATCTAGTTCAAATCACTGTGAGAATTTTGAATACACCTGGGTAATAACCTTACAAAGGGCCTAAGATAACAACTTATGTTGGCATAAACTGTATCCAAAGCTACCACAGATGCAAAGAGTGAGAGAACAGCAAGGCATGGAATTCTGACTCTATTAAAAGTAAGCAAAAGGTCAGTACCGGGCAGTAGGCTTTTTAGAGATGTGGCCCAGAATGACTCCAGTGCAACCCGGGTTAACCTTCACTTAGTCCCAGTATAGCACTGTGTCTCAATGCAAACTGCAGTGTAACTGTGTGGGACAGCACAGGTTATCCAGGTGTCCTGCTGGGGATTTTTCCTCATTTAACTTTTCTGAGCAACCTTGAACTGACGGCTGTAGAATAACAGCTCATCTGTTAAGAAAATCCTCATCCAAAATAGAATGTTAGGGTTAATTTTTCCTTTATTTCCCCTAAATTGATCTATTCTGCATCAAGAGAGATAAGTTTTATTTCTAACAGTTCCATTTTTTATGCAACAGAAACGGCTTACAGGTTTAAAGAAGAGAAAGCTGACAGATACGCTTCTTTCATCACCAAAAATGCCAACAATCACCAAGCCATGAGAATCAGGCAATCAGCTGTTTATTACAACGTTTATTACAATCTTGTGTAAAGGTTTTTCTGTTTAACTGTTTTCTGCTGCAGCTCCTTCTCTATTCCAAATGCCGTCCACATATTACCTTCCTGTGTCAGCAAGTGTTAAGTAGTTTTCTGATCTGCACACTCTTAAATTCTGATCACAAATGCATTTATAAACTTAGTACTTTTACAACTGAAGGAAGAGCCTAAATTCCTAATTTTTATCAAGCTCACTCAACACCACTCTCAGCACCTCAAAGTCCCTCCCTAGCTCTTCCACAAACACACTGAAGAAGTACTATTTTATACTTCAAAAAGCTGCAGGATTCCAGGATACATGCTAATTTACTGCTTGTCTAATGCATGAAAGCATAAGCCACAAACCTCCAGAACATGAAATTACTTCTTACATAAAAAGTCTGGTTTTCCTTCAGAAGTCTATTTCAGGAAGACTATCAGTGCCCAAGTGTTCTCATAAGCAGTATACCCACAGCAGATGCTTACATCACACAGTATCATTACACAACTGACAGCTAATCATTATTATAATTAACTATAATTAATTCATTTATTAAAGAATATTAATGGATTTTCTCCTTAATAACATTCTGTCAAGCCACATTATAGTCTTAGAAGATCCTAACATGTCTGCAAACAGCTGAGAGAGGCTGGTAGATCTCCCCTAGATACAATGCCAACCCAAATACAGATCATAATATACTCGGACAAACACTCAAGAACATACATTTATTAAAGCAGGCAAAACATTCCTGAAAGCCGTACAACTCTATACAACAGCAAGAGAAGCAGAGCCCAAACCCACCAAGTGGATACCTGGATTTTGTGTGCAAGGCTTTGCCTCAGCTTTTCTCATCCATTCCATCCATTCTGTTTATATCCTGTAGTCTGGTTCCATATGAAGAAGCGCTATACTTAGAACATGTGGATACAATTTCTTTACTAACAGAGAAGAGGCTCCACAAATGCTTTCTGCACCAACAGGAAAGAAAGACACTTGGTTTTACAAAGGCAGACACAGCCTGGATCATTACAGGACCCTATAGTTTTCAAACCAAAACAAAGGAGATTAAAACTTGCTTTTCTCCTAGAAGTAAAAGGAATTACTTCCTTTCAATCCTTCCTCTACATCCAAAGATCCAACTAGAAAAACGGAGGTGGGGAGGGAAGGGGAATCTTCACTATGTTCCCACTGAGATAAAGAAGAATTAACCTCTATTGAAATTAATTTTTAAAAGGACATCTTTGCCTATGAGGGACACGACAGGAGCCTGTATACATATCAGCCATTTCTCTCACACTCACATAAGTATAAGCAAAAAACCTGAAAATTTCAGATTCTATTTGACTTACTGGTATCTTCTAAGGGACACATAACTAAGACTTCCTGTAACTCCTGGCAGAGCACTGGGGGAGGGACAGTCAGGAGTCACTTGTGTGAGTGTAAACTCATTCATACTTACTACTTCTTTTTCATAAAAGACATATTGAGGGATAGCCTTGAAAATTCTGAATGTCACAAAAACTCTTATCCCCTTAACAATTTCAAGCATGACTCCTCTAAACATGATACTACATAGTCTACAAGCTCTGAAAAACTTCAACTACCCCAAAATTTTACTCCAAAGAAAGGAACACCAACACGCTATTTCAAAATTAAACTCCACTGAAACCATTGTGTGAATATGCATATATCCAGACAGCTAGATCAGCAGGCCAAAGTATACAGCATGTTCTACATCTTGGTGCTTATCCTGCTCACCTAGAATGATTGAGCTCCTCATCCCACTTAATTTTTTTTTGCAGGCTGGTACTGAAGCCAGGCAGACTGCACTCATGCACTAGTGACAACCCAGGCAAATGCATCTCAGCAGGTAAGGTCACAAGAGTTTTCAAGTTTAAACAGGCCCTTCAAAGTCATTGAACTGAAATGAGAGTAGTGCAAATGTCACCCCTAACTCACCAGGGTTTTTTAAAACTTTTACTGTCATCAACAGCTATTAGTAAATAGTAACTTTATCTTATGTATCCCATCCATAACACAAAGGTACAGCTACTCATTCTAAGATAACTCAGTGATGCTCAAGAGAGCAAGGACGAAACAGTACCTTCCCAAACAGGGAGTCTGGTTCAAAGGAAGTAAAAAACAGTTAACTTTTGTAAGCAAATCTGATTGCAGCAAAGTTAATATGCTGACAGGGGGGCACAGAGATAGATTAAATGAGGGGAAGAAGATGTGAAGGTGACAGCAAGTTTGCATGTGCTGTTGACTTTTCAGATTAAGTATTAAATAAAACCATTTTGTTCAATTCTCAGACAAGAACTTTCAACATTAACATTCCTTGGGTGCGCAAAGAATCAAAATCCTGGGCAGTAAGGCTTAAGAAAATTAGCATATGGTCATTAAGGGTCCATTAGGTACTTTCAACCTGCAAAGTCTCCCCCACAATTTGAAACTGAGCTGCCTCAAACTCAGCACCACCCTTAACAGAAAACACATCTCTTCCTCGAAGCAGAGTTTGCCAGTGCTAGGAAATCCCTCTGTTCCACTAGCAAGCATCAACCAAAACAGCTGATGCAACCATAGAGCCCACCACAAGAACGTAATGTCACCACATATCTAGCCATCACCCATCTCTGAGAAGCGGAAGAGTGCAATCCACAAGACAGGAACACAGTAGCACACAGTACCACAGAGGTGGGTATCTAGAAGCCCAGTGAAACACTGCATGTACATAAGCATTTCCTGAAACTCCATTGAAACTTCAGCTTCAAGTAATAGACACAACGGAAACAGCAGAAAACAAAGCAACCAGAGCATCCATAAGGGCCAAAACTAGCATTACTACTCTCCCACTATTGGGAGCAATGCAACAAAGTGGATGCAGAGTACTGCTCATGACAACAAGTTCCCCAAGGAAAAAAGAGATTTCCAAAGACACCTTACACCAACTGGAATATATAATTGCTCTTTTTCAGGATCAGAAGAACTCAAAACTCAAACAACTACACACAGAAGATCTTTAGCTGGAAGAAACAAAACGCAAACTCCAAAGGGAAAGGATGACAAATCACAAAGCCATCTATGCTCTTGGGAACCAATGCATCTAGCGAAAAAAAAAAACAACATGTGGTGTAGTTATGACTTGGCAGAAATGGCTATAAAAGATTAGTGCTTTCACAATAAAAGAACCTGGCATTTGAAATCCTATATTAACCAGTTGTTCCCAACATCGTAACTGCAGATGTTGTCTCTACTTGATGTTCAAGCCCACAAGTCAAAGAACTGAAAAGTCATTTTCAGAAGCTCTTCCCTGACACGTGTATTCCCTAAAGCTCTTCAAAAAGAACATGTCTCATTCTAGGAAAGGGAAACATTTGACGACAATCTGTAATTTAACCCATTAAAATTAGCTTAAAAGATGCATGAACACAAGC
The DNA here is from genome assembly GCA_032466535.1 of Forpus xanthops. Classification (NCBI taxonomy): domain Eukaryota; kingdom Metazoa; phylum Chordata; class Aves; order Psittaciformes; family Psittacidae; genus Forpus; species Forpus xanthops. Next base: position 11,137 of record JASSUY010016895.1, read on the forward strand.
AATGTAATAGGAGGGAGAGTCACTTTGGAAAAGCTGGAGAAAATAAATATCTTGACATCTTAATGATTTTTAAAATATTTGCTGAGTAATATCTTAATAGTTCTTGAGACAAAGAGTACAACAGCACGTGTTGAGACATCCAGTTTTATTTTACTAGTAAGGCTGCTCATTAGCTCAATGCTGGGTTTGGCAAATACCAGATGAATACATGAGTTCTTTGAACAGTCTACAAAAATATATGTCTCTCTCTTAAGCCCTACATTGTCCTCAGTAGCTCTCATCCCTTTTTTTTTTTCCCAACTTCCAGCTCTCTGTCCTCTTTTTCCTCCACAAAACCTGTTTCCATCCAACCCATTTCCTCCTCACAATGATTTTCACTGCCTTCCTGCCCTCCCAGAGCCCTCACTGCTGCTAGCACCTGCGTGCTTCTGCAAAGGAACACCTTGTCTCAACTGAGCAAGACTCACTCCGCCAACGTTTCCACATTACCCTCCTATGCACAGCTGGTTTTCAGTTTACTTACAGGCTGCATTCACCACTCTTCGTTAAGCAAGAGCAAAAATATCGCTATGCAAACACGCGATATAGCTTCTAGCCTGCAGAAAGCGTATCTTTGGCCTCCTTCCTAGGACAGCACGCCATTTCAGTATGATGGCAGCATCCAGTCACCGTTATTACTCGTACAGTCCTGAGTAATGCAGAACGCAGGTCACTCAGGATCTCGTTTCGCGTGCCCCAGGCAAGCTCTCGCTAGCTCGTTCCTCCCTGCAAGCATTTTATTTCCCTGCCGGAAACCCCGCACACGAGGCACACCGGGTTCCACTCTGCGACTCACGGAGTGGGAACACCGAACACAGCTGAAGACCCGCGAGTCCCCCGCCACGGCCCTGCTTCTCCACGCAGCCCGAGGCCGCTTCACGCCGGCGTTATCACGCACGCAGTGCTGGGGCCAACGGGGCTGGCGCACGGCCGGGGCGCCGCAGATCCCCGCTCTCTGCCTACGGTGAGCGCCGGCATGGGAAGCCCAGGCTCTCCCCCCGCGAGAGGCAGCCTCTTCGGGTTTTGCCCGGGGACAGCGACCATCCCCGTCCCACCCGGCTCCCCACCATCCCTCAGTGCCGGCACCAGCAGCAGCCGCCGCCGAGCCGAGACCCCGCAACCCCATCCCGCCTCTCACCCAGAAGGGCTCGTAGGCCTCCACACTGCAGAAGCTCTCGATCCCCATGGGGCGCAGAAAAGAGACCGCGGGCTCCCACGGCAGCGCTGCGCTCCCCCCTCCGCACTTCTCCGTGCCCGGGCGGAGTCGGGCCGGCAGCACCAGCACGGCGGTCTGATTGGCTCCGCGGTCACGGGGATGCAGAGCCCCGGCGCCGCCACCGCCCGCTGCGCAGCCCCGCCTCGGCGGGGGCGGGGGCAGACGGCTCGGAGCTGTGCACCCCGGCCCAGCCCGGCGGCGTTCCGTGGGGCGTGCATCGCCTTCGCATACGGGATGTCCCGTGCCCCAGCCAGGGACGAGGACGGGTACCGAGGCTGCGAGCCCGGCCGGAGCCTAACACATGCGTGTGTTCGGCTCAGGACGCCCCACGCCGCTGCCAGGCTCCCCGCGGCCGAAGCATTGCCCCCCTCGTTGCACCCCCGCCTCGCCTCCCTCCAGCAGCTCTCCGGATAGCGCCCCTCCCACCCGCACCGGGGGCCGCGGCTGCCCGCAGGCACCACGACGCGTCCTTCTCCGGCCACCCGATCCAGGAACCCCACGCACCCCCCATGGAAAGGCACTTTGAGCCAGAGCCAAGGCACCGTCCTCGGGGAAGGACACAGGGAAAGCCGTCACTCACCTTCAAATACTTCTCAACGTGAAGCAGTTCCAAAGCCCTAAACTACCTCCAGTTGACTAGCATGAACTGAAGCAAAACGACTTCACCCACTACCAAGTTTGCACCAAACTATATACTGGTTCAAATAACTGCACAGCCCCTAAGGCTGTGTTTGGCTGTGTCTCATGGTGCATTCTTCACATCCAATTTAAAGTACAACGGTTAAGCTCACAGACGGCATCCATGTTCAGCTGACTATCTGACACAACAGAAAACAACAGCTGGAGCATGGATGGCACATAACGTCAGAATGGTGTCATACCCTGCAGGAAAGAGCAGGGTGGTTATGTGTTACCCTATAGAAAAACATCTGAAACCTTTAATTATATGAGCTACATAAAGAATCTCAATTTGAAATGTTCTTTTGCATACAGAGCAATTACAGTGATGGACAAACTTGTCAGAAGAAACAAAGTTCTCAGAACAGAGACTGGTCTTGTATGTCTAAGTAACTAAAATGCAAGAACCACATACAAAGATAATATTACAGGTTGCTGCTTTCCTGGCCTGCATGCTTTCACTGCACAGTTTTGAAGCTGTGCTGGTGGCTGCCTGTGGCCATGCTGTTCATCTAACTGCAGCAATACTGATCTGTGCCCCTGGATCTCTCATTTCCACAGAGTCAGGTCAAGGAGCAGCAGCAGTATTCAGCCTCCACCTGAGGCCCTGTATGCCTTGATGAGCTGAGCAGAATCATCACAGAAAGATCAAACCAAATTTGGTGTCAGAAGTGCAAAAGCTTGTATCAGTCCATACCTTGTATATATCGTGTGTATATATATATGTATAACCCATACCTTGTATACAGCTGGTATATTAACCCATACCTTAGTTCATACCTCATTAAAATCTTTATAGTACTCTAAGAGAACAGCTAAATATTGACATCTGATTCCCCTTATTTTTATTAAGAATATTTGTCCTGGTTTGTGCATTCATCTTTAAATTCATCTTAAAATCATAGTAAATACCTTGGTGGGTTGCTTTTTGATGTCTCAGTGCTATCAGTCTGGTTGAAAAAGTTACATTGGAGCCTCCCATATGTGCTACCCTACTGCCTCTCAGCCGTAAGGAATACTTTTTTATCCTGGCTATTCTGCAACACATATGAATAATAGTAACTATGACGAATAATACAAGCTTCCCCACAGTTACCTGTATTATTTAGTAGACCTGTAGGAAGAGCTTTTCCTTTCCAATAGCATTATTAATACACAGTAAGCCAGAAAAAAAAAAAAAAAAGTAATCTCTAAGAGCTTACACGTTTACACGTACTCTGTGTGCAACAACAGAATATAAACTTACAGCTAAAGTGATACAACAGAAAAATTAACACAGGGTGGAAAACAGCAACAACTAGAAGTTAGGTGTAATAGAACAGTGACCTACAACAACATGGAGAACTTTAGAAGGATGCAGAGAAAAATGCTTTGACTGTGAGAACTTGCTGCATGTTAGGTAAGCAGTCCTTCATCACCAATTGCACTGGGGAGCTGGGCAGCAGACCTGGGAAAGGCAGAGGCATGATGCTGCTGACTCACTGCAAGTTCGTGCTGTGTTAAAGAACAGATTAATTTCACCATTCCTTCTAAAGGCTTTTTTCATTAATTTTATTTATACCCCCCATTAGAGATTCTTTGGAAGCTCATAATATAAATATTTGCTTTGAGAGGAAATGCAAAAAACCCTACCAAATAAAATTAAATCCCAACAAACAAACCGCACCCCACAGTTCAAGGCTGTAAGTGGTTTACTGCTTAAGACTCACATTTTCCTTCAAGTCCAAGCAGGCTGCTCCAACTAGACCATGGCAAATCCAGTTTGCTCTTCCACATTGGCTGCATTTCCTCTGGGAAACACTTCATGCTTTCACAAAATAAACACTGTTTACTCACCCCAGCAACGTGAAGCACACATGCATGTCTCCAGTCACACCAGGGATTCTCACACATTTGCGAAACACCAGTATTCGGTTACATTTTGGCAGGTCTTTTTAATTAAAAGCTCCTCTTTGGTGACTTTTTAATTAAAAGTTCATCTTCCAGGGACCCGATACAAAACTCCTGTGCCACACATCAGGGAGAAACTCTCACTCATTCTCCAAATTTCACTTTTGTCCTTTCTCATTTCTCTTTTTTTTTTTTTCTTATTCTTTTTTCCCCTCCATATGGAGCACATTAACGTTTGTAATTATAGAGAGGAAAAAGTACCACAACCTTCAAAGCACCGCCCGCTCCCCCTCCCCAGCTGACAGGGCTGAACCGCAGGCAAGCGCGGGCGGAATACCGAGCGATAACTCCATCTACAGCACGCAGGCACTCATTAGTTTATGCCGGCTTCACCCTGCCCACGGACATCCCGGCAGGACAGCGGCGCTCCCGCACACAGGCAGCCGACACACAGAGGAGCCCTTCCGGGCCACTGGCGCCTCAGGCGGAGCGCGCCCATCCCGCCCACGCCCACGCCCACTTCCACTTCCTAGCACAGCGCCTGCGCGGTGGCAGCGTGTCTACTGAGCTGGTTCGTGTGGGTCCTGGGCGCTGCCGTTGAGCAATGGCGTCGGTGGCGGAGCTTAAAGCAGGTAATGAGGTGCGGAGGTCTGGTCGTGGTGGAAGCCCCTCGGACCACGAAGGGGTGGGTGGCCAGGTTGGCATCGTGCACCCGATTGCGTAGCGTAGTCGCCCCGGGCGCTAATGGAGACCGTCGTCTCCTCACAGCGCCCGTTGTAGAGCCGCAGAAGAAACGTCCCTGAGCCTCCATACAAATACTCTGCCCTTAGCATTGAGCTTAGTCTGGTTTTCAGTCGTTAAAAACATCTTGATCCAGTTACATCCCACTTTTGAAATTGGTAAAATGTATGTTTACGACTAAAAAAAAGGTATAATTGTGGAAGCTTTGAAGGCTCAGTTATTTATAATGTTCCTACTGTTGTTACCTACTGGCATATGCACAGGTGCAGATATCTTATCTTTCTTTCACTGTGAATATGCCGAAAATACGTTTATATTGTAGGTGATAAGAATGCTGCTTGAATATGTTTGGCTTTATATTAACAATCTTTTTATGATAATAGCTCTAAAGGAAACACTGGAAAAAAAAGGTACACTTGGACAAATAAAAGCAAGGATGAGAACTGAAGTTTTTAAGGCACTGGATGACCCAAGTGAGCCACGTCCACCACTGACTCGTGAAAACTTTTTAATCAACGAACTGATTCGTGAATACCTGAAATATAACAAATATAGTAATACAGCACATGTTTTAACTGCAGGTATTGGGTCTGAATTTTTGTTGTAATCACTGTATTAACAGACATTGCTCTTTGGCTGAGTAATTCCACTGACACTGAAATTAATAAGCAGGACCAAGCTGCAAAGGCTTGTCTTCTCTTCAAAATAAATAAGATAAAAATGCTCCACAGTTTTACTCGCAGCATTAAGCAGAGTTATACCATTTGTTTTCAAAAGCACTCTCTCTTTGCCCCTTTTCCTTGAACTAAATGCTTTGACAAAGTAGTTGATGCAGGAACAAGAAAACCTGCTAGCAGCCTCCAAAATCAAATTGCCTGTATTGAAATCTCTGCATTTGTCTTGGAAAATCACTAACTATTTTTGAATTGTATATCACATTCTTATCTCATTGGCATTTTGGTAAAAAAAAAACCCAAACCAAAACAACAGCCTAAAAATGAACAAAATTTTTTTTGAGGAAAAAATTAAAGTAAAATGTACATGAAGTAGTTGAGAGTCTGAATTTTAGCAGTTCTGGCAACTCATGCATAAAGAATGTATCAGAAGCTTTGTTAGATGTCCTAAGCTTACATAACAAAGAGTACAAATAAGATAAATTGATTTTTTTTTTCCCCACAACTGCAGTTAAGCACTATTGCTTCTGACTGTGCTAAAGTACCCATGTTTGAAAGCTTTTTACAGTATTGAAAGAGGAGCTGAAATTTGCATGGTACAGTACTTACTTTTCTTTGTAGGTACTGCTAACTGTATTAGAAATTTGAAGTTCTACAGTTGTGCTTAGATACAGTAATTAGTACTATTTAATAATTTGGCATATTTCAGTCCCCCGTGAGGGAATGGAGGCAGTCTGTAGAGTAGTTAACATATGGAACCTGTTTTGTCGCAGTACTTCTTTAGAGAGAGTTGTTTGCGTGATTATAATGTAAGCCTTCTTCAATAAGTAGATTTTTTCAGAGTGAAGATAAAATCTTAATATGTAAGTTATATGAGCACAAATATTTAAGTGAATTCCCTGGAATTATGATATACTGTTAGATATTAATAGTCTAAAAGGGAGGTGTGTGTTCTCATTGTCTTTTGAAATCTGTTAATTGATGATGTTTTTCTTACCACTCTTAATAATTTTTCCAGAGTCTGGCCAGCCTGAAATCACCTTGGATAGACAGTTTCTTGTCAGAGAGCTGAATATAGTTGAAGGCACAAGTGGAAAATCAGTGTAAGGAATGATTTTGGAATGCACAGTATATTCTGGTTTGCATATATTTTTCTCTTTATGGTTATTATAAATCACATATAAATGATCTCACCAATTCAAATATGACTAGATTGCATGCCTGCTTTAACATGCTGGATTAAAATTCATGTCAAACATAGGGCCATTTTCAGACCTGCTCCAGACTAACATTTAATTCTGCTAACTCTGTAGCCTTCTCCAGATAGTGTACTTGCATGCCTAAACACAGGTCTCTTAATACAGTTTTCCCTACAGTCAGAAGTAGAAAACAAGTACACACTTTGCAAATTAGTGGATTGCTTTGTAGAGCAATAAAAAGATTATTTAGTCTTAGATTAGATACAAATTTATAGTGCTTCGTTACAACTTCATTAATGAACTAGGCTACTGAAGCAGTTTTAAACACTCTCAGTGTTCTCTGTGGCTTGTGCTGTCAGAATCTGTCAGGTGCGAAGGAAGAATCAAGTTTGGTTTGTGCAGTGGTGGAATGTGCCTGGCAAAGTCTGATCCTTCATACTACACAAGTGAGAATGTGGATCTGTGGTTTTGTGCTAGGGAGACTTTGGTTCTTTGCCTACAGGGGATCTAGAGTTTAGCTGAGAGTGTCTCTTAAGGCAAGCTTTAATTTCTTAAGAGCATGCTGATATTCGGGGGGGGTGTGTGCTTAGGTCTATGCTTATTTATATAATGATACTTAGCATAATTACATTTATATGTACACATATGTTTACATCTGTAAAGACATCTGTACATAGTCTAGAAGTAAACAGTAAAGTCTGAGAAGTCAAAGGGGTGTATTTTTAATGCTCATTATTTCATAGACTAATTTTGTCATTTCTCTCTTAAGCAGACCTCTCTTGTATGGAATTCTCTCTCATTTCTTACGTGATGGTAAAGGAGAAAGTAACCAGAATACCCCCACAAGACTGATGTTGCTGGGTTATCCAAAGCAGAACTTTAGCAAACCACCTACTGGGGGAAATTAAAAAGGTGGGTGTTCTGTCATTTTTGCTAGTTTTATTTGTGACCAGATTTTCTATACAGTACCTATGCTTATAACAGCATAAACATGCAGATGAACACACTGTACCTCATCTTCTGTGCAAGGTATGCTTTGAAGTGACATCTCTCTTACAAAGAAAAAATCTTCAGCAGAATAATATTTATACTTCAAAAATAGCATTAAGCTGTGTGAACTGACCAAAGCTGTTGCTTATGTATTCATTTAAGAAAGGCCCTACTATAAACAACTCAAGAAAGACCTTTTATACGTGCCTTTGTTCAATTAAGTGACCAACTTACACCAGCTCCCTGCTGGTATGCTAATGGTATGCTGGTTGCCCTTGGAAGTGCTTGACTGGCCTTCAAGCCTATCAGTGGTAGAGCTTTCTCTTACATGGGAATGTATTTTATTTATAAAACAGACATTTTAAAATATTGCAGGCAGCCAGATTGATGATTTTTTTTTTTTTGTGACGCTCCTTGTTACCTTGTAGTACTTGTAGCTACTTGTTAGATACTAGTGGGAAAGGGGGAAAAAAAACGGCCTAATTGTTTAGCTTTATTCTGTTAAGACTTTTGAACTGTTAGAGAACTCATTTAAACTAAATAGCACTGCTGTTCTAATCTGTAGGTAGTACAATATCTGTCGTGACCTGTATGCTTTTACAAACAAGGTTTACTGCTCTACCACTGCTGGTAAAGACCAGAAATTATTAATATTCCAGTTCTCAGGATCAGAAAGGTTATCCACCAGATTGCTTTACCATTTCCTTAAAAGTTAAACTGGCCAAATTGTAGTCCCTTACATTATTACATATTGTGGGTCAGCTAGAGACAATCTTACTACGCTGGGAATACAAGAATTTAACCTCAGCTCTCAGCAAAATACATTAAGCAGTGGGTGTATCTCTTTGGTTTTTTTTTCTGCTCTAAATGAACCAATTTCTATAGGAAGTTCTTAAACTACAGCTGTCAGTTCTGTATATGGGCATAAACCTTTGCTGAGGACATAATTCACATCCCTTTGACCACAGAAGCTTAAGCTCCGAGTTCATTGCTCTATGGCAAAACACTGCTAAATTTTTATTTTCCTTTTCTGGTCTGCATTTTGGCTGGTTACAATTAGTAACACCTAAGCTACAGAATGAAAGGGCTCATTGGTCCAGGTTTTTCCTTCAGAGTCTGCTTGGCCTGTCACTTTTTAATGTGAGAATTTAGTACTGTTGCCTTACTACTATAAACTATTTATTTTGCATCCAAAAACTTGAAAAGTACGATGTCTGAGATATTACTGACATCTAAAAAGTGTGAGAGAAGTACTAAACACCTTCTCTTAACAATTAATTGAGACAATGTTGTTTCCCTCCTACCAGAAGGGGGGCTGCAGAAAGGAAATTTCAATGCCAAAACTGTTACAAATTATCACTTTGTTAGAAATAATTATTTGTATCAGAAATTTCTAAATGTTTTTGTTTTTTTTAAACAGTGTATAGAAGAACTGTTTCTAAAGTATACTTTTGTACCTCAGTTTTGAAATTGCCACTGTGCAGGGTCACCTTTCCCTGTTGACTCCAGTGTAATTTTCATGTGGGGATTTAGTTCAGCGCTAGTTACAGAACTCAGGATTAATCATAAGGCATGATAGCATGTTGCTTTTTTGAACTAAACAGCAGATTTAAGGCTTTTAACCTTTAAGTAACTATAGTCTGAAACTCCTTTCTGCATGTGTTTGTGGAATATGTCAGCAGAGACCTAAAGGTAGTGGGTTTAAAATGCTAAATATCTATTTTAATTAGGCAGCATATTCAGGTAATCTATCCATTCATAAACTTAACCCACCAAGTCTCGTATATAACACCAACTTGCTTTATATATTAGAAGTAGTTTGCTTATGTAGTTGAATGAATATTCCAACAGATCAGGGATCCTGATAAAACATGTGGACTCTGATGTTTCTGTTACTTCCTTTACTGTAGCCAGGTTGGAAGTTGTCTGGAATCTAACCTTTAGTAATGCAAAGCTCTTACCTCATATAGTTGCATGGAAACATTTTTTTGTAAAGTTGCCAGAGTTTCCTGTGACAATATTCTGTATCAAAATTGATAATAATAGAAAGTAAACACACCTTTGGATGTCCAGCTGCATGAGAGTATGTGTGTTTTCATTTTCAGATAGAATTCCAGAGCCAGGAAGGACGGCTGGCACAAGCATCAAAGAGAGCCTTACTACTCGAAGTATCTTTTGTATGCTTATTTCTCATGTAAAGTCCTGTAAGAGTTAATTGAAGAAATTCCTTTTCGCATGCATTTCACCATTCTGTCTGGTGGGACCACTTCAGCTTGTTAGATCTACCAATGAGACAGGATGACTAGGTCATACATACTGTCAATTAAAAGAATGCTAGCAAAGTCTCTTTCTCCAGTGCTGATAGAAGCAAAACTGCATAAGAAGTTAGATTAGTGATGACCGTCTCTAGAATTTGGTCTAACAATAAACTTGATAAAAATAGGTTTGCTTTATAAGAATGTATGAGACAACTTACTACTTCTACACTTTGCTTGTGTGTTTATGTTTCTGAATAAAATTTTTCTGTTCTATTCAGTGTGGAATTTTTGAAGCGTTCAACCTAAATATGTTAATTGTTCTTTTAAAAGAGGAAACTACTACTTTCAGGTAACTATGGGAAAAAAAATGTTGACTAGAAAAAAGTGCTTTAGAGGAATAGATGGTTTCAGTTCTCCGGAGATGTGCACTATATTTACATTCATGCCAACAAACACATGAGGGTAAGCCTTTTCCATCTGGAGTTACTATAAGCTGTGTAAGTTACACAAGGAAGGGGAGAAACTTGTTCTTTTCCCAAAAGACATGAAACTCAGTAAGGCAGAGCTAAAAATAAAGTTCATAACAGATTACTGATTCCCTGAACTTTTTTTAGCTGAGGTGTTCACATGTTTTGAAATGGGAATTGATTTTAAAAGCCAAACTGATAGGGGTATGTCAGAAATAATAGGTAACCTACTCATTTTAACAAAATGTATAGATTTTAATGCTTCAAATGATAGTGGAGTTTTGTGTAAATGTGTTTTAGGATTGCATTCTTGAAAATCTTAATTGTTAGGCAAATGGTACAGTAAGTGGGAAATAGAGTAAGAGGACATGCAGATTATGAGCTTAAGTGAAAGGACCCCAGGTTGTACACACTGCAGAGTTTTACTTTTATCTTGATCTGACCCAGTTGTCATTACAGGTGTTTTTTTATTTATTAAGCAGCCTAGCCTCTGCTCTGATCTGAGACTGCCAAGAAGAGCTATATGTCAAAAGGAAAAGTTGCATTTATACACTTGAACCCTCAGTAGTGAGCTCACTCTGTGGGTGACTGGTAATACTGCTAGCTTCCCCTTTCCTGATACATAAGTATCTCACACCTGTTGCCAGGAGGGCAAGACGTGTTTGCAAATCCACCTCAGTCAGATGCATCTTTTAAGTCTCATAGCTTTCTGCCAATTAGAATTGGCCACTGGGTCAGACAAGCAAATTCGTCTCCATGTCTTCGATGTTTGCTCTGTGCAAACATGTTGGCACCATTGTCAGGTTCAGCCACTTGGCTGAAGAGCTATCCGTTTAGAAACTACCACTGTGGGACTCGGCCTCCTTACTCAGTCTTTCTTACCACATCAGTGCTAATATTCACAACCACTGATCTCTCAATTTATCTATAAATACAGTCAAAAAATGGTCTTCTAAGGTGTTATTTGTGAATTACCTTCATTTTTAAATGTGCTAGAAGCGCCTCTGAAAAGTTGCAAAAATGAGCTTTGTAACAGTGCAGATATGATTCCCTGGCCACAGAAATCTCTGAATTTTTAACTTTACTTTTCCAGAGGTTAACTGCTAGATCCATGTTTCTTTATAAACCAGTGGATCAAGTTGTTGCATATCTGAATTGTCTTTTCAAGGGCAAGGAGAAAAGCTCTGGCGTTGTATGATGCAAATCCTCCAGTGTAACCCAAGCCGTTGTATCTGCTTTCTGTCTTCCCACCACAGATCATACAGAAGCTGACCAGGTGTCATGGAGCGCCCTGGGAAATGGATTTTTCATGGTAGAAGTTAAATACCATTTTTTGCTCTGGCTGAAGAAGCCAAACCGCTATTTGGTACTTGCCCTTTCCCCAAGCACACAACTCAGCAGATTTACAGGCTCATGGTCTCCACAGCCATGAGAGCAGAGGCTGCTACAAGAGTGTCCTTTACTGAGCTTTGAGGGGAAGGAATAGCTGTAATCAGAGAAGAATTCTATTTAAGACTAAGGGAATATCAGGACTATTTTCTTAGGAGATGGTTGCTTCAGCTCATTGTCAGGATCCTGTGCTGGGATGACGGGTGGAAGCTGGGCTGTTTGCTCTTGGTGCAACATGTGCTTCATCTAATTCTCTAATACTCTCAGAGCCCAGATTTGAGTATTTGGGACGCTCTCTTGTTTTAAAGTATAGCCATTGTACAAGCAAATTAAAATCAAACTAAATTATATTTCCCTAATATTTATTTGTACAACAAAGTTTTGAAATATTTCTATGAAAATATATTGGTCTAATTACATTATTAATGGTCTAGCATTTATCCTGACAGTACATGAAATATGAGAGCATCTTTCATGATGCAGACTTGTAGCATGTCCTGTTAATGTCAGCCTGCCTTACTTGCTAACAGATGAATTCCAAGGCCTTCGCAATATTTGCAGTTCCCAAAAAATAATTCCTTAAAAGTTTAAGCTAAGTGAGATCAGCATTTAGATGAAAATAATTCACAATCCTAGAGTCACAGGTTCAGCTTTTAGGCAAAGTTGCCACATAGGTGAGCATGCACAAAAATTGTTTTCTCTAATAATTAAAGAAACTCCATCTAGCTTCATTACAGACCATTGATGTTTTGCATTAACTGCCCTTAGTCTTACTGACATCAGAAAGTGAAAGGAAAAAAGAAAATATATATAAGCATGTGGAAGTTTGGGGCCTTTGATGAGCAAAATGCATTTCTGAAGGTTTTTTTTGAGTTAGAACACTAACTCAGATTGTTACAGAGTGAACTATGTTAAAAGAGGCTGTTGTCTAAGCGTGGTATCACAAGTGAAGGTGACAAGGAACCAGTTTGGTGTGGGTGTCAGAGCTGGAAAGCCCTTTGGAAGAACTTACAAGATTAAAAACAGATTCTTTAAAACCAAATTTCTACTTTCCCCTAGAACCAGAGGAAACAGTCTATGGACTGCAGAGGTATTAGTTTCTGTCATGCACAGGGGAAATTTTTGTCTAAGCTTTATCAACACACTCCAGGGACTCGGTTACGCTTTCCTTCCTGAGCACCCTTTGTATCAAGCTGAATTTTGGTGTCAGCTGATCAGTTTTCCGGAGGAATGATTATCATTGGGTGATCAGGAAAAAAAAACAAACCTGAAATACTCGTTCACACTTGCACCTTTCACCCTTTCAGTAGCAGCTGCTGTCCAATTGATTCAGAACTGACCTGTGTGCTTCACCTACTTCACTTGACCTGCAGCCAGCATTAACCACAAAGCTGAACATTAAATGATTGGTGGGTATTTCACCTCGTTAGAGTACTCTCATGATGACTTGTTCTAGTTTGGACACAGATGGCTCCTCCTGTTGCAAGAGAGCTGCTTAACACAGGCAGTAACCCACCAGTGTGCTTGTCAGTTCCAATTACATTTGTCAGCTTACAGGAACATGGTTGGTGAACTTAGGTAAAAGCATTAAAAAAAATTCTTACCTGATGCCCATCATTTAACAAATTAACATCTCCATCCATGCTTTTCTTTGTTCCTTCCATTGCATTCAGGTTACACTGTAGTAATGCTGCTGAAAGTTCATTTCTGTCCTGATTGAGTCCTCTGGGTGTTTCCCCAAGGACAGTATTTACAGTGCAAACACAGCAAGGAGATATTTAAAAGCTGCTCGGTATTTTTTTCTAGAAAAGTGATTAGCACAAATAAAGAAAAATCGGGGTTTTAAATAAAGTGAATTTTGCTGCCACAGAAGCATTCTCCACTGGGAATCCACAGCTTTCACTGTGAAACAAGAAAACCCAAACGACAATTAGGGAACTCCATCCAGGCTACTATATTAGTAGATTCTTACATTAACTTCTAAGTGAAGGTTGGAGACCACTTTTACACTTGATGAGTTCCTGCCCCACATGGCTCGAGAGTGCAACCATTCCATTCCCCGCAGTAATATTTTTTAGGTTCTCCAGCTCTGTTTAATGTCACGTCATATATCACCCTCCACCACTGCCTCTGTTAAACACACTCCTCAGGCAGCAAGCCTGCACGTGCACATGCAGCGCTCTGCAGACCAGCTGGGATAATTTCCACTCCTTTTTAAGCTACTATTAAAATGTGCCTGGTTTTGTGAAACCATTGCATGGGTTTTAAAGGAACTTCTTAGGATAACGTTGATGAATGTTGAAATGATTGTAATTTAGAGAGGATCTTGTTGCATTTCATTATTTTATTTTACTTAAATTCCTATTTAAAAGCTAAGTTTGCAACTGAGAAACTGAAATAGAAATAAGGTGAACTACCCTGTGAGGGGTTTTCTGCTAACAAGGGCAACTTTCTTGGGTTCACCTCCTGGCGATCATTTCCCTTGGCTTTGCTCCAGCACAGTCACATGTGCAGAGTTTGATATGACGCTGCTGCCTTTCAGGCCCTAGGAGGGCTTTGCAGTGTCCACACCTCAGTGGATACTGATGCTCCACCTGGAAGGACAGACTGCAACTTCTGGGACCGTGTGACTGTGTTGGCAAATCTGGCCTTCTCCAGCTAAGACCTGAATATGAGTCTGTACCTGACATTTCTGAAATGATGTAGGGAAAAACCCTGGTGCTCTTCCACTCTCTCCTCTTTACCCAAATTTGTTTACCACTGGCCAAAGCTAGAGGAAGGGGCTACACGTCCATCATGCCTGTAAGTGTTGGTACTCTGATGAAGTTTTCAGCCCAGCCTCCCCTCAGAGATATGTTTTTTAGGACAGAGACCAATGTGAGTGCTCAAGGCCAGGTTGGATAGAGCCTTGGGTGACATGGTGTATGGTACAGCATCCCTGCCCGTGGTAGAGGGGCTGGAACAAGATGATCTCAAGGTCTTTTTCAACGCTATCTATTCTATAATCCTTACCCATCTTCCCGGGGAGGGTTTATTTTCCAGAGAAGATAGGGCTACTGATGTCAAGAGAAATTATTTCACCCAGGACTGTGCTCTAATCCTTTGGGTATACACCATATTTAGTCTGTTGCAGAGAGAGGGTTGTTTCGGTATTTTGTATTTGGCACGTTGATGGGAGTTCCTAGAGGATCCTAGCTTTCCCTTTTTGGGATGTCTCCATCCACAGGTCCTACTGCACAAGGCTGTTGGCTACTAGCACAGGAAGGAGGGGGGACAGCTAGGAACTGAAGGTTTGGGGGTGTGAGGAAGGTTTGATGAGGGCCAGATCACTCCCTAACCCTTGCAGGGCTGGCTCCCAGCACCCTGTCCTCCTCTTCCCCTGGCTCACAGCTCCTGCTGCCTGTTCTTTCCACTGTATCCTGGGGAGTATCCCTCAGCTGTTTATCACTTCTTTCTTTCATGGACAGAGGGAGGTATTTCTTATATATGACAAAGTATTTACAGTCCTTTCTCAAGAGATGAGCTCTGCACTGGACTGCAAAAGAAACTGGAAAATCCTCCTGGGGAGATGGGAAACAACCCTCTTGTTCCCCATGGGCAAAAGAGGCTTAAACCATCCCTAGGCTCCAGATGTAACATAAACATAGGGGGACCCAGAGCAACCTCCACCCACACATCCCTGCTCCATTGGGAATAACCCTCCTCTCCCAAGAATCCCCTGAACTCAGGGATTATATTTTAGCACCAAGAAAACACACTGTCATGGGTGGGAAACCTGTAGTGTGCAGGATCATGACCTACCCTTTGTCCTTCTAGGCAGGGGTGCACCAGGGTGAGGATGCTGCCAAGGCAGGAAGGAGTTAGAGGTCCATTGGTTTGGCTGAACAGTTTCACCCTAGGAAAAAGCAAAATCTCATAACTTCTGAGTTAGTGGCCCCCTTTTCATGTCTTCCCAAAAGCCAGAACCAGCCTGCTTCCCTAAAGAATAGCTTGAGGCAGGAGCAGCAGCCCAGGGTTAGGCCCTGCTGGGGGTGAGGTACTTGGCTCAGGCCGTCCTTTTTAACCCAGGTACCAAGAGGATTTTCCAGCAGGACGTGGTTTCCAGAGCCCCTCCCCATCGACAAGATTCTCCTCCTCTATATAGGGAGGCTGCAAAGGCAGTGAGGACTTGGACTGTCCCGGCTGGTGGCTGTACAGGTTCCCGACTCTCCAATTCACTCTCTGCTCCCCTGATAGGAAGCCTGTAAGTACTGCAGGGGCCAGAACCCCTGCTGGGGACAGGGCTGGGGGATCAATGTGCACTTTAGCAAGCTGATTATTATGCTACTTTGAAAATAGATTCAGTCAATTAATGTGCAAATAGCATAGAAATTGCAAATGGGAACAGACCTATCAGACATGCTCAAATGTTTTATCCTGACTTGTGCATTTCTGATGGGTTCTGTTTAAATCGCATTAGGGACTACACACATTTGAAAGCTTGCACAGATATCCTAGCCTTAGTCACTTCTAGCACTGCTACTGCTGAATCGAGCCTTAAAGACGCTGGCTGCAGAGCACAAGCTGTGCTCCAGGGCAGTAGCAGCACAGCCTGCAAGGTGCTGTGCACTGCTGGATGGAGCAGGTACCCTCTGCAATTAATCATCATACATGCATTCTGTAATGAAGAAACCTGGTAGCCTGAGCTGCTGATCTTTAAGTATTTCTATATTTTAGTCCTTAGGAAGGAACCTAATGCGCTTCCCATTGCTGTTTAAAGAAAGTATCATGAAATAAATTAATTAGTGTGTCAGTTACTTGTTCTTTAAACAGGGAAAATGCTTAAAAATTGAAAGAAGAAATGGAAACATTTTTACAAAAATGCCCTAAGATTACATATGTATACTTTTAATATGTTGGGAATAAAGCTTAAGTGAAGCTAATCTGGTAATTCATTGAACTACCCTAATTCGAGTTATTTCAAATGTGACATGCCTTTTGTTTTTAAAGGGAAAATAAAGCAGCAAACTTAACAGAAAACCCTAAGTTAAGAGGACGATAGATGGCAGCATAGAAAGCAGCTTCTGTATCATCCCAGTCCTTCACTTGCTTCTTTCACACACATAAATACGTGTCTGTGTGTGTATGTGTGCATGCACACCTATGTAAATACTGATATGTATGAGAGAGACATGTGTGTGCATAAGTAAGAAGCAACCTGAGAAATTTTAAATGCAAGGGAAATCAGCAGGGTTGTCATTATTATCTAATGCATAAGGTCTCAGTAAAACCTTTTCTAAAATACACTAACTTAAAAACAAGCCTACCTTCTCTTTCACTCAAAGCTTTGCCCTGCCAGGCAGCTTGCAACAAGACTCTGGATGGGCCGATGTACTGAACTTCTAAAGTTCATGGGTCCCTCAGGTCACCAACACAGAGGCTGAAATGGTGAACCCCAGAGAGCAAAGCACTTGATTAAGTAGTCACTTCAGCCCATGGCAATGCTCTGTCTGTATTTTCTCAGATGTAAACACTGATTTTTATTATCTCGTTTGCAATTGACACACCAGTCCCTAAAAGGTATTTGTTTTGAATCATTACATTTTTGCAGAACAGCAAGTATTGAGAAGAACATCACCATATATGGTAGCATGCATGGATGTATGCAGAGGATCCCAGCTCTTTATAATTCACTGGCACTTGTTAGTTGCAAATCAGTTGGCTTTTCTTATAAGCATGTTGATTTTAGAAGAAGCCAAGAGCCGGAGATAACTTTCAAACTTGTGCAAAGTCCACTTAAAATATGGAATATTTATGAATTCTAATGAACACGCAGAATCTGATTTATGTAATAGAGTAACTGGGGGATATTTGAAATAGCTGGCATTTTCCAGTTAGATCCCTTTTATCTCCATGTGATGCAATTCAAGTCTTTTTTCCTTCTTTTCTAATTTTTCCAGTTAATAACACAGGTAATAGCCTGGCCCAATCTCTCTGGAGTATTAGAGCTATCAAGAGTTCAACCAGAGTTATGTAGTAACCTGCATTAACAGAGACCTCGTAGGAGACTGAGGCACTTGCAGGCAATTTGATTAAAGTACATGGAAAAGACATCAAGAAAAAGCCAACCAAACAGAAAAAAAATCCAGCCCTGTGAAATTACTGAAAATGTTCTTTCTTAAAATACGGGCTTGCCCTCTTCCATGGTTGAACAACCATAAACTAATCCTGTTGATATCACCACAGTCAGATGAATGTGTCCATGATGAAAGTAAGCATCTGAGGGGTAGTCCTGGTTACTGGAGGGAGAGGTGAAAGGCCAGAAGGGATTAATAGCAGTGCTCATAACAAAGGTAACAGTGCTTGGAACCAGTTTCCAAAAGATCACAAGATTGGGGTTCACCTCTAGATTTTCTTTCTTTTCAAGCAATGTTCAGTTTGATAATTCAGTAAAGTACTGGGAAAGTAAAAGATGAACAACCTAGAAAGGACATAGTCAAGAATTCCTATAGCCAAGAAATGCAGTTTGAGTCAAGCAGCAGGTTACTGCTACATGCTTCCATCAGAAACCACTTAGGAGAGCGGGACTTGGTTTCTGAACTTAATTCACATACTTGGTTATATGGTCCTCTGTTCTGAGAATTATTCCCTCTAGGGCTGTGATAAGCTTTTATACTGACATGCACATCCTGCAGAGGAAGGGAGAAATATCCTTTATCGTCTGCTTTGGAGATAAGCAGCTGCTCTAAGCTCTGACCTAGGAGGCAATTCTGCTTGGCCAATAACCTTTTAATTAAAGTGTACTTCCTGGAGATATTTATACTTTGTCCTTGAAATAATATACTCGGGATAAACTGATTGTAAAGACAGCATTCAACTTCTGTCACCAACGTAAGGGAAAAGACAGTGATGGTCAGCCTGATGTATCTGCAGTGGGAGAGCAGAAGTAGGAATAGAAAGTTATCTGTGGAAGTATGCATGCCCATGTGCACATCTGGGATTTAGACAAGTGTGACAGATGGATCCAGTTTGGTGTAATCTGGTGAGTTTCTAAGGCAAAAAACTTCATATCAGTAGTATTTTTGTGATAACTTTTCCTTCTTTTTCCTCTTCCCTTCCTCAGGATAGCTCACCTCTGAGTATAAAAGTATTTACCCTGGTACACGATTTGGGCTATCATCTACCTAAAATAATCACAGACTGGTTTGGGTTGGAAGGGACCTTAAAGCTCCTCCAGTTCCAACCTCCCTGCCACAAGCAGGGACACCTTCCACGACAGCAGGTTGCTCCATGCCCTGTCCAGCCTGGCCTTGAACACTGCCAGGGATGGGGCAGCCACAGCTTTTCTGGGCAACCTGTGCCAGTGCTTCAGCACCCTCACAGGGAAGAATTTTTTCCTTATGAGAATACTCCCCTCTGTCAGTTTAAAGCCATTCCCCCTTGTTCTGTCACTACAGGCCTTTGTAAGAAGTCCCTCTCCAGATTTCTTGCAGGCCCCATCTAAGTATTTGAAGACTACTGTAAGGTCTGCCCCGAGCCTTCTCTTCTCCAGGCTGAACAAGGCAAACTCTCAGCCTGTCTGCATGGGAGAGTGCTCCAGCCTCCTGAACATCTTCATGGCCTCCTCTGGACTCACTTTTGCAGCTCCACAACCCTTTTGTGTTGAAGGCCTCAGAGGTGAATGGATAAGAACCTCTTGCCACCTCTTGCACAGATAATATTGATCTCTGTTTCTCTTCACCAACTCTATAGGTAAAACCCGAGAACTGGCTAAGGGGTAAATTTTGCTGTCTAAAGGGAATGTTCTCAATAAGCAGTAATGAATCTTTTCCCTTTGCCCATCTCCTCAATATCAGTCATATGCTGTATCAGTGCAGTTCAGTCTCAATCAGAGATGGATCTAAAGGTTTATTTCCAGTGTTAGTCAGAAAGCTTCAGCAGCTCACTAGTTCAGTGCACAGGATCCCACTAAGACAAATCCAGTTGAGTTCAGAAACCTTCCTTTGTTATTAACATGCATTAATTATTTTTCATTAATCTATTAAACTAATAATATTCATTAACCCACGCTTCGTAACTGCATTTCCTTTTTTGCTACAGTGGTACTCAGCTGCTTCTCAAACTTTATCCTCAGATTCTAGAAAATCAGTCATGAGAAGTTCTTTTTACACAAATCCAAGCTTTCTCATCGTGTTTCAGAGGAGTTATGAGATTCAGATCAGACTGTCTATTCCCTACTCCTTGGAAGCGGTCTACTCTTACTATGTTTAAACTAGTCAAATATAGTGCTTAGATTTAGGAGATAAAGACCTGTATTTCCCAGCTCTGCAGTTCATGCCTCCTCTTTTACCTTCCAACCTCATCTCACTTTCTAAAAGAGAGAATTTAAGCAATAAGGTGCAGAAAGTTTTTCATGCAGGAAGCAGGAGAAGAGCAGAATACAGACAGACCAGCTCATCATTTCACACTGTAATCTGTGGAAGATGCTTTTGACTTAACATGTAACAAGGAAAGGAACTTTTTCTAGTCCTTGGGCAGCGAAAAAGCTAAGAACTTTAAAAGTGGTGATGTGCTTTGTAACATAAGTTTTACCTTCAGCTAGGTTTTTGAGGATCCGGATGATTCAGCAGCTTGATTTCCACCATCATTGTTTGTGAGCAGCCTCGAAGTACGAGGATTTGAGTGTGAAACTCAACTCTGCAGTTCAGTCTAATTTTTGGTGTTTCTGAAATCAGTACCAAATTCCTACTGATTTGAAAGTGCTGTCACTTGGCATTTAGCCATGAGCAGCATGATCCAACCTTCCTGATACTTCAGGATGATTGGATAGGTCCCTTCTCGGGCTAGGAGGGACTGAAATCCTCCTGCTCCATTGCTGCAGCTGTTCCTCCCACACTGCTGGGGCAGCAGGGTGAAGAACATGCCTTGCCCATTGCCACCACAGTGGGAGGAGAGAGGACATAGCAGGCTCCTGCTTGCTGCTCTCTGAGCCCCATGCTCCTGGAGCCACAGCCCTAGCGATGGGGTAGTGCCCCCTTCATTCCCCTGTCCAGCCGGCTTCACCCTGCAGCCGCCAGCTGGAAAGCTCAGCTAGAGAGAATACCATCTCCATTATTGGAACTGTGCAGCTCTACCAGCCCTCTTGGCAACGAGGGAACATTTTCTGCCTTAATCCACACAGAGGTCAAATAGTTTCCTCTTGCAGCTCTCTTTCAGGAATCCTCTGGGAGCAAGTGAAGGGCTATATCCTACAGAGCTCCCTCGCAGAGACCCTAATGAAGAACATTGCACTGGCCAGCAGCAATCACAGAAGCAAGCTGTTAGGGTCTCCCTTATGTTCACCCATACCGCCAAACACACTGCATGACACAAATGATTTGAGTAAATTCTGCTGTTGGGGATTTCCAGCAAGGCTGATGGCTCTAGAACAAGCACATTTAGAGGAGTGACATTCTTTTTTCAGCTGGGAGAATTGTCGAGGGAGTTTGAGGAGCTGAGGCATCTAATTCCTACTGAGTTTCAGTGGGATATCTTCTAAATCTCTTAGGTGCCTCTAAAATCCTAGTTTTGTTTTTAAGCTTTATGTCACATTCTCCATGATCCATGCTTCTCTACCAGACCCCTCACACAGTCTAGCCTTGAAAAAAACATTGATCTGCAGGAAGGCTTCAGGGACAAATATTTGGAAACCAATCTCTGGTACTCCCCAAGCACAGAGTTTCTGTTTGGCTGCATACCACATAGCTTGGTCTTGACAAATACCCTTCTGTTGATTGCTGATATCTTTAGCAGTCAGCTCTCCAAGCTCCCTCAAGATTCACATTTGTTTGACTGCTGCAAATATTAAATTCATTCTCAATAAGGAAACGAAACAGCCTCTGTCTCCTAGAGATGCTTTTCTTGGGCATGCACACTTCCGCACTCCCCACTGTAGCTCCTGCCCAGCTCCCTTCTCCACTGCATGGCAGGATTTCTGACCAGCACCACTCTTCTGCCCTGTAGCAAACCACAACTAGTCCTTTTTTTACTCCTTTGCTCATTTAGAGCTATCTCCCCCATTGGGCAGAGCAGAACACTTACAAAAGTTCTAACATTACGAAACAAAGGGACTTACAAAATTACAAAATGAAAATTAAACCTTTAGAATCAATTTTAAGTAATGTTAAGTGTGATGGTTTTGTAACAGTAGTAATGGAAAATTACTGAGATGCAGCTAGAGAACAGGCTGAGAATCCTTGTACAAGATAAACTGCTGTAGTTGACATAGTTTAGGCCTTTATGACCTCAGTACAAAATGAGCGTAAGAAAAACAGGCTACAAGAACGGGACATAAAGGTAGGGAGTATCTGGAAAGGCAGGGGCCAAGGATGGGCTGCAGTTAAACTAACTGATATGCAGGAGGACAGGATGACTGTTATGTCTTTGGTGTTAACGAACTGATTAAGGTGGTATAAGCATCAACTGCACATACTTCAAAGGCTGCCAGCAGTGATGAAGATTGTTGGAAGAAGTAAATGACCCCAGAGACCCCCACCACGTTTTTTGTATGCATGCAAGGAACTTTTGGGAAAATGATGCAATCCATATGTAGTCTCATGAATATGTATGTGTGTTTGGTAGCTACATAAGGGACTGCTTGTGTAGCAATAAGTGGACGCACGTTAGGAGGAGTTATCCCCCTAATGTCTCCTGGCGCCGTTAATAAAGAATACCTGCTTGTCAACTACAAAACTTTGTTGGCAAGTTTGTTCCTGGAGTTTTCTCCTAATCAGTTACCAGCACACATCTTGCAGCTACATCCTAACTGCCAATAGCCAGAGCAGGAGAGAAGCTGCTTTTTCCCTCCCAAACATGGTGCAAAACAGACTGATCTGTCCCGGAGCAGATATGTCAGGCTGCTTGATCCAAATGTGACTGCAAGATGATGTTTTATGCATGTGCAACTGCATGATGCAGGTGCATCACCCTTCCAATTTGAGCATCACAGTTCAGAGTATCTAACAGCTAATGCAATTTCCAGGCTTGTTTTATGTCTTCTCTCTCTCATGTGGTAGATGTTCACTCTTCAGAAATGACCAGCTCCCACTATCTGAACCATGGAAAGGGGATAGCTAAATAAATCCTCCTTCACCAGCAGTACTAATAACTTTTCCCCTGTATTATCTTTTGACCTTTTCTTAATCTTATTCTTCTCCAAATTAAATGGTACTAAAGCGATTGGAAATAGTCCTTTGCACGAGCAGCTTATTTCTGTCTTTTCTGCAGCATAGCCTGGAAACTGCTCTTCCACCAAGTATTTCATTATTACATTGGTATTTCAGTAGACATTGAATAGTATTTGAGTGATGAGAAATTTTGCGTGCATTTGAATTCATTTAACTTTGTGATTGGCAAGACAAGAGGATACAGAAAGCTGTTCAGCTGGTACTCTTGGTGCAGTTCTGACAGTCTCATTCCACAGACATCGGTTAGGCCTTGCTTTTCTCTCTGACCTTCAGTATAACATACAAGCCCATGTGTCCTTATTTGGTTTAGTGCCATGAAGCTTGTGCTTTCAGACACAGTAACAAACTAATGTGAACACAGATACTCAAAGGTATATAAGCTGGCATGCAAAAGCATCTGATCCTGTGCTTTGGATCTAGCTCACGACAGATTTGACATACATGTTTTGCCTAGGACGTCTCCACGTTTACTCCTCTTTACAACAGAATATTTTGTTTCCTCAACAGGTGTCTATTGAGTCAAAATGGCTCAAAAACCTCTCAGTGACGATGAGAAATTCCTCTTTGTGGACAAAAACTTCACTAACAACCCACTTGCCCAGGCTGACTGGTCAGCAAAGAGGCTGGTTTGGATTCCATCAGAGAAACATGGATTTGAAGCAGCAAGTATCAAGGAAGAGAAAGGGGATGAGGTGACAGTTGAACTGGCAGAAAATGGAAAGAAAGTGACACTAAGCAAGGATGACATCCAGAAGATGAACCCTCCAAAGTTCTCCAAAGTGGAGGACATGGCAGAGCTGACATGCCTCAATGAGGCTTCAGTGCTGCACAATCTAAGGGAGAGATACTTCTCAGGTTTAATTTATGTAAGTAGAATCAAGCACACACATGGCATTTCCTATTGCATGCTACCTGGTCCCATCACAAGCAAGGTGGATCTCACCAGCGTCAGTGATAACAGTCCCTGTGTGTAACACTGCTATGCATGTACTAACCCCTCAGTAATGGTGTTCTAAACCAAAAATGTATTTAATCCACTTTATTCCCATGACTCTCCTGTTTCTTTACTAAATTAAAACACATGAAGGCTTCTTCCCCCAAATTTACTATTTCTGAAAGGATATTATTGGTTTGGAAAGTACTCTTTGACTGAATAACACCTCAGTCCTGCTGTTTGAAATGAAAGAAATGCAAAACCACAAACAATAGGAACATTTGAATGACTTCAACTTAAACCTGAACAAGTTTCCAGTGACTTGCAAAAAGAACATACAGAAGAGCCAAACGATGAAGTCTCAGGCAAAACTCCCACTGAAAGGCAGCTGACAAGTTTTGTTTTGGTGGGTGCCTGAGTAAAACCTATTGTTTGAATAAATTAATGAACCCACTGGAATTCAAGTGAGAGTAGTGATAAGCACCAGTGTTACTGAATCGAAGTCATGCATCTGCTAACATTTTTCACCCCCACCATTGTTGATCAATTTACAGATTAGACAGGTCTGGACAGAGTATAATCTCTATGTTAATGTGAACTAGGGGCAAGATTTTTCTGTCTTCTAGTCCACACAAGTGTATTAATACAAGCATATTTTGACATTAATAACCCTGTAATCTATCTGCACCAACAGTTAGCAAACTGCAGAGTGAAAAAGCCCAGAAAATTTCCATGGAACTTAGCTGTTATCTTTGATTTTACCAGGAGGATCTCTATGCTCTGCTGTACAAAAGTAATTTACAGTTTCAATCTACAAAAATTTTATTTGCGTGACAGACCACTGATGAATGAAAGGAAATACAGAGTTCAAGTAACAAGATTTTAGAAGCAGGAGTAGAGCTCTCATTATTAACATGAGAAATGCTAAGTTGGAAAGTAGGAAATGAAGCAGAGAATAAGATAGTTCTATATAGTACAACAAAGGAACTATTTAATTGTTATGTATAACTTCAAAGAGCTAAGCTCAAGATTTTTCCTTCAGGAATGTACTAACACACAACATCAAGATTCCTTAAAGAAGATAGATTTTCTGTCCATCTTTTCAGTACTGGAGTTTAAAACATGCATCATTAGTTACTAAAACAGATTTTGTCAAAAACTTTCTGCATTGTTGCAAATCTCAAATTAGGAGGATAGTGGGATAAAAAGGATGGGACTTACTTCTTTGTTGCTGTTCTTAGCAATGGTATGCATAGAAGTTCTGGGATTTCCAATGTGTTTACTTTGTCGATTTTTTGGTGGAATTTTCACTTTCTACAGGAAGAGGAAATTCATTTCCCAAAGTGGATAACACAACTAGAAATCAAATTGCTCTTATAGAATCATAGAATAGTTAGGGATGGAAAGGACCTCAAGATCATCTTGTTCCAACCCCCCTGCCATGGGCAGGGACACCTCACACTAAACCATGGCACCCAAGGCTATGTCCAACCCGGCCTTGAACACCGCAAGTGATGGAGCATTCACAACTTCCCTGGGCAACACATTCCAGTGCCTCACCACCCTTACAGTAAAGAATTTCTTCCTCAGATCCAATCTAAACTTCCCCTACAGTGTACTTCCTTGTGACTAATCCTTTTCTGATGGAGACAAAAATGAAAGGGTATCTGAAATTTAGTTTTCTCTCTCAAGAGACTAGATTTTAAGACGGTGGTAAATTAACAGTTATAATGAAATTATTTTTACTTGTATTGAAACAAGGTATTAGCATTTTCAATAACCAAACCCCATTAAAACTATCCATCTCTACACAGTGCTGCCCTGCTCAGAGACTCAGACCTTTTGAAAAAAAAACAAACCCATAGGTGACATCTAAACAGAATTTGAGTCTCATCCACTTACAAAACTAGCTGCAAACAAGTGTCTGGCTTTGCCATGCAATGCCTCCATTGCCTCCTTCAGAGCCCCACACATACAAAGAAAAAATGACCTTTACATTTTTCCCTTTAAAGCACCACTGACACAAATGGGGATTTCAAATTCTGGTAAAGAAAAAGTCAGCTAGATGAAAGCAAAAAAGAAAAAGCAAATAATATTTAATTTAAATATTAATATTATAATATTAATATATTCATATATTATTTATATTAAATAATATTTATATTAAATATTATTAAATAAAAATATTCAGTGCAGAAGTTCAGAATGGCTGTACACTGGAGAAACACCCTTGCCTTTTCAGTGTCCACATAATTAAATGGCAACAAGGTTCTTGCTCTTCTAACTCATGTTTCACATTATTCAGAACAGAGTCTTCCTTGTCCACACACAAATTAGACCAAAAATGACTACATAAACATCAATAAAATAGAAAATAGCAACACAACTTCAGTGGATCTGAGAGTAGAATCAAGTTTCTTCTGCCTGTATTCACAGTCACCACTAATTCAGTTTTCACCCAACAGTGCAAAATGCTTTCTTAAATATAGAAAGCTATATGTGCATATTGGAACCAGAGGTGGGATTCTTCTGCCCAAACCTAGGCATTTACAATGTGGATGTATTTGTGCCAGTCTCTCTTAAATACCCTTCAGTGGTGGCTGTCTAAGGGATGCACAAGCTCGGCACTCCTATAGGCATGATCCTTAATGGAGCAATTTGATTTCTAATTGCATTATCCAGTTTTGGAAATTATTTTTTTTTCCTGTAAAAAGTGAAAATTCCATTAAAAAATATAAACAAAAAAAAAAATCCATGAAGTAATCCTCAAATCATGTTCTCCAGAGGACTTCCAGACCCTCTAGGAAGAGGTGCAGCTGGGGATACTTCTCTCTGGATAGTCTGTGCCTCAAAGCACAGAAATTTACCCCACATACACTTTCAATGACTTTTGCCCTGCCTTAATAACTTGCTTCTTGTGCCTCAAAGTTAGCTCTTCAAAGGCATGCTACTGTACGCCTGGCTGTGCAAACAGCCCTGTATGTGGCTAGTCAGACAAATGCTTAGAACTCTAAGGGAGAGGGAGGCCTAAACAATTTCCTGAATTTAAAATTTACTCTGCTATTATTTTACTTGTTTGGGAATGATTAGTTTATACAGTAAATCCATTTCTACTGAAGGAAAGGCGTTGCTACCTTTTCATTAAGGGCCTTGGTGGTCTTTTCAAGTGTGTTGTTCAAGCTGATTTTGACTTGATTAGCACAGAGTTTCATTCTGAACTCTAGCATCAATGAAAATCCAGCACAGTAATTACCTACCTTCCACATCAAGGCATTTAGCTTGGGGATATTGAGAACTGGTGGAGATAATGAGCTTGATTTTCTTGTTGTCTGATTTGAGACTATGATGATGCAGTCACAATCTGAAACAGTAGGAGAGATCCTCATCACCACCCAGAGCACCCCAGACATTCTCTTGTCCAGCATGGAGCACCCAACCTGCTCCTTGCTGCTGGAGGCCGAAGGATGCTCTCACCAAGTTTGCTGAATACCATATAAAGTGCTCAGGCTGCGCTGAGACAAATTTGTGCCATTTCCTATTATGGTCAGGAAAGGGAAATCCCTGTGCCCAGAGCCAAGCTCCCTGATGCCATTTTACAGTGCTGCACTGAAGTGCTTGGGACACCAAGGCAGCCTGAGCCATCCCTAGTCACAGCCCTGAGATTAAGGCATGGCAGCAGCTGCACTCCACAAAGCACTTGTTTACACAGCATGGCCATAAAAAAATAGAATTAAAGATCCCAAACCACTTATGCCTTAAACAGAAAGGGCATAATTACATTATTTCAGGTTTTCTTTTGAACTGGCTTGGTTTTAACACTAGCAGCCATAGGCCAGTTTAAATACCACAATCTCCTGCAATTATAATCTCATAGCTTCATATTTCTTTTATTTAGGGGGGGTGGGTATTTCTTGAATGAAAAACCCTTGCAAATTGCTTACTTTTAGTAACTGCTTGTGAAATATGGCTCACTGTCTACTAACATATACTTGTGAAATGGCATCCACCACCTATTATTATATACTATTACATCTACTGCATTTTAATAGCTGCATTGCAAGATAAAGTTAAACACAAAAAAAGCCCCCAAACCAACTAACAAAACCTGGTGTACAGCTGGCAGCCACCATTCGCGTTTATGGATATATTTTTATAGTAATACCTTCATTAAACTGCAAATGAACCACACTTTTCCCTAAACTTCTTACAGACAGAGTCATGTAGTGAAAGCATGACTATTGTTAAGACATCTATTTGAAGCTTGTTGAAGTTTTTTCCCAAGGATTCTCATCAATCATTATTGTTCATATAAACTTTTTTGGAAAAAAAAAAAAGAAATTTTCTCTAACATCAATCCAAGCTTCTTACCTTGGATTTCAGTTTACAAAATTTGACACCTGAGCAGAAGACATGCACTGGTATGAAAATACATATATAGAATCATAGAATCATAGAATAGTTAGGGTTGGAAAGGACCTCAAGATCATCTAGTTCCAACCCCCCTGCAATGGGCAGGGACACCTCCCATTAAACCATGGCACCCAAGGCTATGTCCAACCCGGCCTTGAACACCGCCAGCGATGGAGCATTCATAACTTCCCTGGGAAACCCATTCCAGTGCCTCACCACCCTTACAGTAAAGAATTTCTTCCTCAGATCCAATCTAAACT